>VYZT01000119.1:156799-237828 GCA_013400735.1 Pomatostomus ruficeps
TGAACCCCTACAACCGCTCCCTAGGATCTGTTGTTACTCCACACCATATCTGCTGCCTGCAGTGGCACAGCTCCTGTTTGTTTCTGTCCATGGAACTTGGGCTCAAAGCACTATGAGTGACCTATTGGTCAGGTTCCTCCTGCTCACTGCCTGACTCCCCCACCATTCACTCCTGCCCTCCTGAAATTTTGGGTTGCTTTCCTGACTGGGAGCATCAGCATGTGTGCAGGTGATGCACCTCTGAGCACAGGATCATGTTAACCACAGGGCCCAAAGCAGCTTTAGAGGGGCAGCTGAAGTTAAACATCAACAAACTTTGTGTGAGGAAAAGCTGCCAGAATGCATTTGGGCCTTGCTGGCATTTTACATTTTTGTAAATATTTTGCAATTTTTTTTGCAAAAATTTGCAAAGAACATGTGTCCATCACATGTTTTGGTCCAGTACTAACACTCCCCAAATCCAGGTTTATTGTCCTTTGAAGATCAGTTTTACAGACACTGACTCACATCTCAATCAAAGCTCTCTCAGCTCCCCTGACCATGTGTGAAAACTGGGGCCCAACCTCCACTGGAGTTTTGTGTTATTTCCCTGGTGGGGTCTGACTGATGGAGGGATCTGCATGCAGAGGCACTTTCCTGGCAGACTTTTCTTGCCGTGTTTTTCCCATCTGCCTCCCTGTGCTCTCAGGCTTGCTGTGCTTTGTGACAGATGCAGCCTTCTACAGACACTGGTGGTTCACTTAATTCAAAAGCAAAGGTTCAAACCAGAACTGTTGCCCTCCAGAGAGGCCTATCTCACCCCACTGTCTGAAAACTGCTTGGAATGATGCACTCACGCTTAGGTGTGTGTACCTCTGAGGTGCCTGGTAGAAGGAAACCTGCACGTGCATTTCTAGCGAGAGTTAACAAAATGAAGCTAAGATTCAGAAGAAATAAATAAATAAAAAAAAGTACTTTGCAGACCTGGAAAAATATGTTAAAAGATTTAAAGTGATCAGTTTGAATTATAAAGGAAAGGAAGATTTAGTGGCAACTCAAGTTACAGTCAATAAAAAGGTTACAATGTTAAACAGTTTTCAAAATCTAATGGAGAAGGACATGACAAGAAACAGTGGCTGGAAACTGAAGCCAGACAAATTCAAGTGCAGTCTCATAAACTGTAACTCCCATAAAGCACTGTGAAACCAAGGGGAAATGAAGTTTAATGATGATCCTGACTCAAAGCAGATCATTGCTGGGAGGTGACAGCTGTGCTACTATCTGTAACAAAAGTTTAAGCATTGGGACTCTCTGGATGTTGTGATCAGACTCAACTGGCCAATGTGTGATCTGAGCAAGCACAGTCAAAACTTGGGATCCTCATGCCATTTGAGGCGTTCTGGGCAGTCTGAGAGATCCAGACAGGACTGTCCAGACACAACACAAGACCTACAGAAGACCCTTTTGCAGTAGAAGCTAGAAACTAGGAAGGATACATTAATGCATCTGCAGGGGTGCTGGACTATGGGGAGGAGGTGGCTGGGTCTAGTCCCAGCTGCCCAGAATACTCTTACAGACAGTGGAGACCTCTAAGCAGGCTGTTCAAAAATGGGGTTCTGAAATCAGTCTGATGGACCATGACATGAAAACACCTATTTGTTTCCACGTATTGCAAAATGAGAGCAGGGAATTTGGCTCAGATATTGATAACCTCCTGTAGGCATCTAATGCTTTGTGAGATGAATCTAGCTCTCAGTGATTAAATGAAATGCTCTGAAACCATAGCAATGTTTTTAGATAGCTGGGATTCTAAAGGTAAGATTTTAGCTTTTTGATCTGAATTTTGGATAGCAATAAACAACTAAAGGCCAGAAATTCAATGTTTTACCTTAGGCCAAACTTAAAAAGTAAGATAGACTACAAAAGTTATTCCAGTGCTCTCAATAAAAAATAAACAACAAAACAAACATTCACTCATTGAAATCAGAAATGCTTATTTCTCTCCCAGAAACACTCCAGGCCAACTTGTGAAGTTTGATAAATATATAACACCTGATGTGATATGTATTGCTACTCCCCAGAAGTCCCTTTGCCTGAATAGAGATTCCCAGCAGTTCGATGACAACCCCATGCCATGTCTATGTTGTTGTGCAATGTCCAAGCATGAGAGTCTGAATGTAGCTCAGCAATATCCTGTGAAGCAATCAGGGAAGAAAAGGAGAGGAAGAAATAACCCAATCCACCGTAAGGGAAGGATCAGAAAATCGTTTGCTCCAATGGCCTTTGACATCCAGTTGCTGCTGTAGCTAAGGCAACATAAACCTTCCCGAGCCCTCTTCTTGTGCTCTCCAGCTGGAATAGACCAGTGTTCCCTTTGGATGACTGCACTTTCTACTGCTCCTGCACAAGATTAGTTGTGTAATCCAGGTGTGAATCATGAAGGAAAGTGCAGGGCAGTGGCAGCAAAGCCGAATGCCATGACCAAGGCTGTCAGAGGTGTGGGACACTGAAGTCAGCTGGGCGCAGAGGAGCAGCACTTTGCCCTGTGCTCACCCGGAGCTGTTGGGGACACATGTGGTACCACACCCTGCAAACACAGAGCTGCCAGTGAGCAAAGGCACGCAGAGGTCAGGATTATTTTTAAAGACATAAAATGAATGGCCTTCTTTCCTGAGTCATTGGGAAAACATTGTTTGGGGGAATTTTTTGCTAGGAAATGCACACCACCCTTAAAGGTGTGTTTACCTACTCAACACCCTTAAACGTTTGTTTACCTGCTGTATGCATGAGCTGAGCTTTGGAGGGCAGACATGCTCGAAGAAAAGGCAATATCTCAATCAATCACAAGCAGGTCTTTCAGGACAAGTAGATTATCACATTAAATCATTCAACGAGTGCTGGAGTCACAGGCCAAGATGTCCCTATAGTCCCCAAAGGAAAGTGGGCCTGAGCCCACAGTCTGAGCGGTGCCATGGCATCTCCTGAAGCAGTGGTTTTTAAGGTGTCAGCAAGGCCTATCATTGTTTTAGCAGGTGTTGCCTACAACTCCCCTCTCTCTCACTAGTTTCTCCTAAGCTGACTACTTAAAAGAATCTTGTCTGCACTAGTAATTTAATACTTCATTTTAACTCCTGGAATGTCTCTGGAAATTGAAATAGCTCCCAATTAGCAAAAGATGCTCTCCTGGCCCTGGACTTGCAGGGGATAGAGGGATAGGTAACAGTGAGCGGTGATTCAAGACATGCCCTTAGAATGATGCAGTGTGGATTTTAGTCCTTGGAGCATGGAGGTTGAGTCTACAAGTGCTTCTGCATATGTTCTTATCTGAGCTGGTCCCAAGCTGAGCTCTGCCAGCTCTTCATGGAGGGAGTGCAATTGCACTTGGATTTGGTTACTGTGTGCTCAGGGTGCTCGAGAAATCTTATGACATCCAGGTCTTGACAGAGCCAAGCAGATGGATGTGTAACTCCTGCCTTAGCCCCAGGGTCCTGGAGCCTTCAGGAGGGCTTCCAGACTTCAGGGGTAAGGCAGAAGTTACACACCCATGTGCTTAGCTCTACCCAGAACAGAGCATTGGGCCAGCTCCACTTGGATGCTGCAGAAACTCAGAAGCTGAAACACAAGGCACTGGTGGGGTTTAGATGCCCTAGGGAAAGGCAGGATTGCAGGCTGAATTCTGGATCTAAAAATTCCCCACTTTTGGGGAAGTCTGGGCTGCATCTGCCCTTCTTAGGGTCAGTGCACAGCAGAGTGTCCCTCAGCTAATGCCGCAGCACATTATCATGCCAAAGTCCTCACATGAGCCCTATGGCTGAGTATTCCTCCTTTGCCCTGTGATGATGGGAAGGTTGATGGCTGGATCCTGCCCAGATAAGGATGGAGATCCTGGATGGGGCATGTGCCAAAGTACTGGGAGGAGAAACATCTCTCACTGGCTCTCATCCAGACTTTTAAAGCAGCAGAACCAAGGGAATCATGTGAAACCTAAGCACAGAGTCAGCATTTCAAGGGCTTCAGCACTTAAATAATTGGCAGTCATTGTTTAAAGTAAAAAATTAATTGACTTTTCTGGTACTTACCTGATGCACTCCACCAAAAATATGCCTTTTTTTTTTTCCTGTGGGCTACGTTACCTTCTTAGGCAAAAATTTAGGAAGAAAATGTCCATTAACACAGTAGAATGAAATGGCAATTACTGTATAGTCAGACAGCATGGAGCCTGTACTTTTAATGCAATTAATTCTTTCATGGCTTAATGAATTAATTATACTAGTGCTGTCACGAATGAAGTTTAAGAAGCACAATTGTGATGGTTCTTTTGTTTTTAAATACATAAGCATTGAGATCCTTAAAAGGAAATTTTGCCTACTCTGAGGCCTTGACTACTGCATTATTGAAACAAGGCACCTACAAAAATATGCACTTTTTTTGGCATGGTAATTTTATTTTTTCCTTTGCATATGCTTTACAAAATTGGACTGATTTTTTTTAATGTCAGTGAAATTACCAGCATTTTGGTATCCTAAAATCCTTTGAAAACAAAAAGAAAATCTGCTTTGCTATGCCTCTGTGTGTCAGAAAAGCACCGCACCTTAAAGGAGTGAGGGAGACACTTGTATCCCTTGCAGAAACGTGTTCCCCATTTTTCAACAGGATGACATGGCAAGAGGTTCAGAGGAGATTAGCAGGAGGTTTAGGTGGGAATCATCCAAATCTCAAAACCTTAGTCAGCATTAAGTTAGAGTCATTATGAAAGAGCATCAGGCAATTCTCACCTTCCTTCCCCAGGCTCTGGCCCTCATTCCCATTTGGCTTCCTGTGACATTTTAGGGCTCATGCAGTTGTGCCATCAGGGAACAGATCTGATCTCAGGGGAAAAGAAACAAAAGTTGTCTTCTGATGGATCTGCTCCCTGAACTGACTTGGTGCACATTTTTAATCCCTGGCATGAATCATCTTCTGATGGCATTGGTCAATGCTACATGGGCATCTCTTCATTAGTCAGTGCTAGTAAATAATTGTTCCTTTTGCTTTGAAGCTCTTGGGAGTACCAAGGCAGAGAGGCAGAGTGACATTCCAGGGCCCACAAGGACCAGTCTGTGCCTCTCAGCCTGGTGCTGGGTATGAGAGCATGGCTCTCTCTTAAGGGACATGCAAGGACTTTGCAGAATGAGCTGTTTAGAATCTTCCTTGCCCACAAAGTCACAGACCAATGTAATTTCTGCAAAAATGGTAAAAGCCTCCTAAACCCTGGCTTTCCACAGCTTGGGCACAATCTCAGATGCCTCAGTGCTCATTTTAATTTGTTAGCTCTGAACAGCTAATGAGCAAGTTGAGGGATGGGCCAGCAGTGACAGCCAAGAGGTCCTCATAGCCACTGCATCCGTGACTCACATGCTGGGGATATTTATTCCCACCTGCAGCACTAGTGGTGTGCAGGCAGTGTGCTGCTTCTTGATGGTGGTGATGACTCTGAACAGTGTCATCCCTCGGTCACCTTGTTCTTCGAGGACTGATCCCCATGACAGATGGAGCATTGCCATTTATCAGGATTTAGCTGGGGCCTAATATGCAATTTGGTCACTCCACTTGCAGAAGGAGAAGCTGGAGTAGCTTCAAAAAGGAGCAGCATGAATGATTTAAGGTATAGAAGATAAGATCTGTGGATTCAAAGGACTTGGGAAACATCAGTCTGGGCGACAGGTGACTGCCAGGGGAAGATAAATGATTGAAACAAGGCAAAAATGCCCTTGGAAAGGAAGAGAATAATCTGTCTGTGCCTGGAAAGGGATCAGAGATTATGGACTTTAACTACAGCAAAAAGGCTTCAGTTAGAAATTATGAAAAACTTTCTCAACCTAAAATAATGAAGCATGGAGTTGGATGCCCAAGGGAAGCTGTGAAATCTTCACACCACAGTCTTTTTTTTTGAGGACAGATTAGTGAAGCACCTGTCAGGATTAGCTTCAGTACTGTCAAACCTGTCTCGGGGCAAGGGATCTGCATAGTGACCTCTCAATCTCTCTTTCAGGCTGGTTTTCTCTTATGCTATTAACCTGTGAAACTTTGTCACAGAAAGTCATTTCCCTGCAATAAGTGAGATGCAGCCCCATGATATTTCTGGGTGTGCTGTGGCACCTTCACAGGGCATGGCTATGCTGCAGAGCTGCTCAAAGCAGGAGTGCAGAGCCCAGGGACTCAGCACAGGAATGCACAGCTGAAATGTGAATGAGAGCCTTTAATTAATGATGCAGCTCTTGAGAGGGGTGTCCTGCAATTCTTAAGGACTGCAAATGGTCAAGACGTCAGTCAAAGATCTGAAAGGGAGTGGGGTATGGATTTCTCTAGGGAATCAAGTTACATATGAGTTGTGTTTTCCCCCTAAAACTCAAAGCCATTGCAGACTCCCAAAAGACCATAAACTGCCTGCCTCGATGATTCATTTCTGTACAGAGTAGACTTGCTCCCTAACAAGCCAGTGCAAACTTGTCCTTTTCACATGTACCTGAGCAGTCACCAACAAATTAGTTTTGCTCAGTAAACCGTCATGCATGATGTCTGCAACAGTTTGGAACTCAAAGCCAAACATATCATTTGCAAAAGGCCTGTTCTTATTCAGATGCCACAGAAATGCATACTCTTTATTGAGGTGCTGCATTTCACTTGCCATCTCCAGAGTAATAGATCCCTCCTGGGTAATTGGAAAAGAGCATGCCAGGAGTTTTCTCATTGTAAATGCATTATGAAGTGAGATAAATTCTGGACAAGCCAAGCTCACAGCAGATGAAACATAATAGAAACGATGAAAAGTCTTCTAGTCCCACAGCGGGGGTGGAGCGGTCTCTTCTATTCGGATGGGGGGATATGTATCTCTGCAGGTATACAGAGAAAATGAGAGTAGTTCCTGGTACTCCCTTTTCCAATTGTGAAGTAGTCGCAATTCACAAGCACTGCAACCAGCCTGAAAGTGCACCTCTTGCATGTGGTGTGTCTGTACAGGCAGAGCTGGAATCAGCAGAAGACTTGACAGGAGAGCAAGGTTCTGAAGGAGGGATGCAGACGCAGAGCAGGAGGGGAGAAGAGGGGGCTGTGCTGCACCCACGTGCCTCACATGAACTCCAAGCACGGGATCCATCATGGGACCTGCAGCCCATGGGTAATTTACTTCAGCATCTCAAAGCACCTTGAGGCTGTGAGGAGCACCAGCCGGGCATGTTGTGGTTGTGGGGGCATTTTGGCACAAAAACGCTCCTGACTGCATATAAATCATTTTAGTTTGGGATCATCCCAGTGCAAACATAATCTGGGTTTATATACACATTTTTCAAGGGTCACTGACATGGCAGACAAAAAAGGGACGTATCACAACCCTCGACTCCCAAAGCCTCATCAGCTGCATTCCCTCTCTGCTCAGTGATGCACTGCCAGCCTCTCTTCATTCTCTCCTGGAGAGCCACAACTGGTCCTGCACATACAGCTGCTGCTACAGGCTCTGTGTTTCAACCAGCCCCTGCTTCACAGTGCAGCTTGAAAGAGGCCCTGGGTAAGCCTGGGTATTTTGGGGTACCTCTGAGAACCAAAGGTAATAAAACTTTCTTTTACATCATCTGTCACTGCTTGAGTTAATGTTACCAATTTGTATGTGCATTTGCCACAAAGAGTTCCTATAAAGTAAGAGAACTAGCCAAGCCCCGGTGACATTATCAGCTATTAATATTCACTAATATTTCTCTGGTTTTGAGGCAGTAAAATAAGATGTGATCCAACAAAAAGCTGTGGAAAGAAAGACCGTATTTCTGACCAGCCAAAGCTTACATCATTATCTCCAGGAATTTCTTCTCTGCGGGGAGCACTTCTCTAGAAGGTCAACAGGGTTACTTAAACTTGGGTCATTTTACACAGCTGGGCAAATGGATCTGGTGAAACTGAGGTGACAGAAGCCTCTGTCAGTGAGACTGGAAGGGATGAGAGACCAGGATGACTGTCTGGAGCTACAAACCACTGCTAACAGACTGTTCCTGGTTGAAATAGCTGGTCTGATGCTGTCTTCCAACAAAGACATCTTCAGCCTTCATCACCCATCTCTTGTTCTGAGGTGGGAGTATGAACCTGACCAAGAGGCTACCCAAACCCAGTGCCTCTTCTGTTTGCTCCACACACTGGGGAATAACACTGGGAAAGCCTTAGGAGCCATTTCTGGACTGTAGCATGCCACAGGAGCTGCTCCAGTTAGCCAAGGTGACACCAGGGTGCACATCCTGAAAGGAGATCGATGGATTCTGTGCAGAGAGGGTGCCGTGGGCGGACTGTGCCACTGCAGGAGCAGGGTCTGGTTGCACATTCCTCAGCCCTGAGTCATGCAGCGCTGCCTGCTGACCCCTAACCCACTCCAGCTACAGGCACAATTTTCCTGCCTTACTTCTCTGGGAGAGAGTGTCTTCTCAAAGAGGAATGATGAAAAGCAACCACTGAAGTCTGTAAAACACCACTCCTCTGAGGCCACACTGTGCTAGGAGGGCTTGGTTGGAGATGGCTCACAAAGAGGCTTTTCTCCTTTCCCTCCTGGCCTGAGGAGGTGGACGGGAGCCCAAAAAGCTTTTTGATTTTGCAGAACATGTGAATGGCATGATGCAGCAAAGGCAGACATTCGCAGAGCATGCAATGAGAGGTTTCAATCTTCGTAGTTTAGCAGAGGTTAATGAATGATCGATAGATGATCATTAACCAGATGCTCTGTTAGCTGCTGGTCATAAGCAGGCAGCTTAGTGTTTTGAAGGTGGCTACAAGCCCAAAAAACCTCATTAAAATGTTTCTAGCAGAGGTTCCTATAGGTAGAAATTGAGGCATAATATTGACAGTAGCTCCACACCAGCTCAATCCATATCTGCTGTGATCGTGACTTGCTGGTTGCAGAGACAGAGTGCCCGTCACAGGAGTTTCCAGCCTCAACAAGGTGACAGAAGAAAGGCCAAGACCCAAGTTCTGGCTGCAAATCCTAGGGCTAATTTTTTTCTGTCTTTTAGCTAAGTTAAATATTGTGACCTCCCCTGCAAAGTGAAACCCATCAGGAGGGGCTGGTCTAAACAGTTGTGTACATTGAGCAGTGTGGGGTTTGCCTGACAGTCAGCAGACAGATCTGTACTTCCCAGGGATGACAGAGGATTTAGAGCACTGGGAGCCTTGTCCCACCACCCCACTAATCACAGTAGATGCTACAGCACAGCAATACATAAGGCCAGGAGGGAAGGGATGCATTGCACCTAAATCTTGATGTCTGCTCCATCTGGACTAGGAACCGTAAATTCCCTCTCCAGTTATTACAGAGAAAAAGACACTTCTAGAATTTGGTTCATTTTCAAAAAGAAGTGTAAAATGAGAGAGAGAAAAAAATGCTCTCCCAGAGCCCTGCAGCTGAACCCCATGAGCAGAACAGACCTGTGAAGCCTTCCTGCATTTTCCTAGCTTTGACCTGAAGAACTTCTTGTGATGGCCATTTTTCTTAAAAAAAAAAAAAAAAAAAAAAATTTCAATTTTTGTTTAAATGAGTATTAAATAAAGTAAAAAGAGCTGAAAATTACCAGGTTTGCTGCCATGCTGCAGGTATATGAGTAGTTAGTCTTGTATAAAAGGAGCAGATGTTGCTTTTTTCCAAATGTCTGTGCCTGTGTGTAGGGTGCAAATATAACTGTGCAGTGATGGTGACAGGGAAGTGATACCAGTGGGTCTGTACACATTCATAACAGTTAAATACCTGCTTAAATGCTCCAGCAGCCTGCAATCCCAGCTGACAGGTGAATGAATGGGAGAATGAAAAAGAGAAGAACATGTAGACTGTGTTTTTCCAAAGAAGGGCAGCTTTAGTCTTCATCCTTCCCTTACCAGCCTAAAAGGATATCATTGTCTCGGAAGAGAAGCAAACCATATTCCAGATGTCCAGAGTATTTGAAAAAGGATGTTTATTAATGACCTGGGGACTGAAGATAAACAGGCTGCACAAAAATAAACCCTGAGATACAGTGGTGGACTTTAACCTCTGCATGCCAGAGGTCTGGGTAGCCCAGGGAGCGGGCGGACAGGCCTGCACAGGCTGTGGAGACGGCTTCAGGCACAGCTCAGAGCTTCTGCTTACAGGTAGTAACAAATGGCAGCACTGCAGAGGATGAATACAGATCTGCTGGAGAAGTGTCTTCTCCTATTGTCTGCTTACATGATCAATTATTACGAGAGAAAATCCTGGCCTCATCGCTCATGTCAAAAAGAGCAGCCCATCCATCTTCCTGTAGCAAACACTGCTATGAGGACAAAGGGAGGTTTTACCAGTCCTTCCTTTTGGACACACATAATTTATAAACTCACAGCAGTATTTTTGCCAGAACAACATCCATGCAAAAGCAACAACCACAATAAAACAAATCCTCTTTACTTAGCTTTGCATCCCCCACCTCCCTGCTCAGGATCAATAATATATATTCTGAACAGGGTGAGATATATCTTCCCCCTTTTGCACACACATATTCCCCCAGGGAAAGGCCGAGAGACTCAGATTCCTCTTCTGAACTACACTGCACACCCTGAAACTCAGTGAGTCTAGACTCTGTGATAACTGTAGAGGAGAGATACTCATGTCAAGGACACGCTGCTAAATGGCCTTCCTGCCAGCCCAGATTAAGTAGTGTCAGCTCCAGCTGATTACACTTATCACAGGTCTGTGCAGGAAAAGCTCAGCTCCATCCACCTACCCTTTGGAGTAGCTTTACCCCACCTGTTTGATGGCTCAGTTGGTACCTAGTGTGAAGGGATAGAGCAGTAAATTGCCTCTATTTAAAAAATTGCTTCTGTCTTAAGAAAGTTTATGTAAATAAATACATAAATGTACATATAATATAATACATAAAACTAAATTATAAAATATAAAATTAATAATATAAAGTTTTAAAATAAAAAACATTTATGTACATAAATAAAGCTTAAATAAACTCACAACTACAAAGGAGTGGGTTTAAATTAGCTAGGGGTGAAGCTCCTACTTGGCTCCCTCCACTGAGATGTGCCTGGCTTTAGTCAAAGTCTGCACTGCTCTGGGGTATGTGCAAGGCACTCTGATGGATGCAAGCTCAGGACTGGAGACATACCCCTTTTATCACTTCTGAGGAGCTCCCATCCTATCCAAGCTAGATCCTGTATCTCCCTCATCCCAGCCCATTTCTCCTGTCAACCTCAGTCTCAACAGCTCAGCTACTCATTTGTTCTGTTTTCCTACACTGGCCTCTGACATCTCCCTTCCTTATCCATTACTTACACTCAGCAATTGATATTTTGGATTTGTGGATCAGGGCTGGGGAGACTTCTTACTTGACCTTGCCTAAGCCACTGAATTTCTTTGTATCAGTTTGTACACTGCAAAATTGAGCCATAATTCCTGTGTCAAACTGTGTATCACCTACTCAGGCTTCAGGGCAGGTCCTTAAACCTCTCTGGTAGGTAACTCGAGAACAGTTTCCAAATACCATGGAAAACTTGGGCCTAAGCTCTTTTGAGGCTGCATGATTTCTTACTATATATAGGTGTACAAAGCTTTGGGGTATGTGCAAAACTTTGTGAACCTTGGTCTTAGCTGAGACCTATGCTAAGCACTGATAATGGTTGTGCAAACCGGGAATCCCATGGAGATGTGTCAAAATATCTGTCCTGGCCACCCACAAGGAGCTTCTCTAGCTTATTCCCAGGTTCTATTGGTAGAAAATGGTTAATATGACATTTATGTTTCAGACACAATGAGACTAAGATTTAAGACTTTGCAATATATAAAAGAAAACAAAGGTCAGGTAAAAATAAACTGATGAAAATGCTTGGTACCTAGCAAAGTACAGTGGAATGACCCACTAGGGAAAACTGTATATTTGACCTCTTCAAAAAGGTATGAAAAATACTTCCCTGACTCATCAACTCTTTGCCTCATTTACCTGCTGCGTACAGTCTTCCCAGGCTAACCGGAGTCAGCTGGAATCCGGCTGCATTTGCAAAGCTGATGCTGACGACTAACCTAATAACTCATCATTTCTGCCAGTGCCTTTATATCATCCAGGAGAAACAATTTCACATTTGGCTGGAGTAAGGGCCTGTTGATTCAGGAGAGCCCAGCTTCCCCAGGCTGTTTGTGCTCTGCCGGCTGAAGGTCCCGTCAGCACACACGCCACCGTGTCTGCAGTCTGTGTGCTGTTTACCCAGCCCATTTCTAGGGCTCTCCCCAGAGGAAGCACCAGGCATTATCATCAGTTGACACTAGTTAACTCTTCTACTTAATGCATTCCCACAAGAGATACTGCAAACACACACATATCAGCTGCCATTAATCTGGAAAATAACTCAGGCCTCCATTACAAGCCATGTCCAGTTGTATTCATGCTTTACTGCAGTTGCTACCTTGAGGTCAAAAGTTGAAATAAAAATGTCGTGTTAGTATTGTATTTATAATGTTCTTATTGGCAATGAACTGAGCTGGCTGGATCATTGAACTAATCCTTGTATTCACTAAGTGGAAACTCCAAAATGTTGGCAAAGTGCTGCTATTTAATCTCCAGGAATGCTTTTTGTTCTAAACCAGAGGCATCTAATACATTATAAATGATACCAAGAGGCCTCAAGTTTAGCACAGTATCCTGATGTTTGGAAGAGAGAAGATCCAAAATGGAATTGTTTGAGAATTTTTCAACTCCCATTTTTTAACCATTGCACATCAGCTTTTTGAAGCGGAAGTTTTTAATGGAAGTATATTGGTTTTGGTGAAATAAAGATATGTAGCTTCACAGTAGGCTTTGTAGTCTGTCACTCCTGAATGAATACACTGTTCACTCAGAAATCAGAGATTGGCTTCAGATCTCTGCTTCCATTATTCAGCGCAAAGATGATTCTGGAAATGCCATGGTTCAAGTGTTTCACTAACTACTGCTTACAGGCTATTTTGATATGCTTTTTTCTTTTAAAATCTCAAAAAATATCACAAAACTGGAAATGATCCTTTTCTCCATTCACCTGCCATCCAAATGGACATTAGATGAGGGAAAGGATTCCCCTTTCCATCCAGGGTGTCACTGAAGAACAAGTTCCCACTGCCCTGTGAGATGGCTCAGCAGGCTCCTCTCACAGGGCTGTCTTCTGCCTGGCAGTGCTGAAGAGGATGGCTGAAGAGGAAGGCCTAAATACTGAATCAGCAGAGGATCAGTCTGGAGTGAGTCCATCCAGTCAGTAGGGAAATAATTCTCTTGGTTCATCAGTGGCTACAACATCACTCCCCCTTCAACCCTCCAAGCAATCAGTCAAATGAGAATTACCATTTCCTTGTTGTCAGAACTTGGGTGAGGTACCACTGCATGGAAGAGGTGCAGCCACCACCACATTTCCAACTTCACCAGCAACATATTTCTGATGGGATACACTATCCTAATAATGTGGTAGCAAAAACACTGTTTTGGGGGATCCTGATTAGGGGCTGAGGTGTTGAGAGGGAGCAGTGCTGGGACAAACCTTGCTGTGCCATCTCTAGGCAGCTCTCAAGCACCTGGCCAAAAGCACAAGCTCAGTGATAAAAGGGAAGCCCCAGATACATGTCTACTCTGTCCCTGTCTTTGCTGAAAACAGCCAGAACAATCCAAATTTGGGGATTTTAGGTTCCTTATGGGCTTCCATTTTCCCTCTCATACTCAGTGTTTTGTAAAACCAAGTATTGTTGTTTCAAGGAGCCTGTAAATCTGCCACTAGGGACCTGGTTGTCCTTGGAAACAGATTGCAATCTCAACATGTTTCCAAATGAACAAGAAATATCTGGAGACTGAACTGAATTTGTGGGACAGAAAGAAAAGCCACTAGCCCTGTGCTTTAAAGCTGCCAGGGAAGATTTAGTTTCATGAGGAGGTTAACAAAAAAACCCCAGCCAAGAGCACTTGCAACATCCCCAAAAGAATATGAGCTTCTTTGTAATTAAGTCCTTCCTGGGTGCTTAAATATGTGCAAAGTGAGAGGGTCCCTGGCATGACAGTAGCAATGCATCTTGTTTGGCAAAATGCCACTTTCAGTGTATTTCAGCTCGTAAGTGATTGTTTTCCCTGCAGGCAGCTTTGAGCCTTGATATAGCAACCTCCAGCACACAGGAAAAAGGGCACCTTTCCTCTGAGCAGATTAGCAGCAGTTAGGAAGGAAACACAATGAGTTGGTTGAACAAATTCTTTCAGCTCAAGGCTGGTTTCTGAAACCTAAGCAGTCTTTTGGAAGGGGAGCACAGCAAGGCTGGCTGTGTTTACACTCCAGATTTAAATGTACTGACATACTGCCAGGTTTGGAGCTGTGTGTCAGGCAAATGTCAGCGAAAACTCAAACTCCTTCTGACAGGTTATTTTGTGCTTAAAGATATTCAGATAAATCGTACAATGAGTTTATCTCCAGCTTTCAAAAAACTGACGTGCACCATAGCAAGGCTGGAGGCTGTTGGCCAGATGGTGTAGGCAGTGGTCAGCATGGCCCTAGACACAGCTGTCTTCATGGAGCACAGCTACCTGGAATGAGTATCTTTCCCAAAGACAAGAAGCCTCACAATAACGAAAAATGTTGGAATATTGATGGCATTATTTACACTTGTAACATAAGGCCTGCTAGTGCTTCCAAGTTATGTCCCAAGTAGCCCAAATATGACCATATTTTCTCAAATTGTTTTCTGCCAGTGGCTGATGGAGCCTGCAGAGGAAACGGAGCTCTACTCAGCCTCTGCAGATGCTGATCAGACCTGTTCAACCCCAGCACCCTGTGCCTGCTCTTTCTGACCTCCAAGGCACTCTGCCTCATGAAAGCCCATGCACAGAGCTTGGTTGCACAGCTTGGCCATTTTCATGCTTTTCGTTCAAGAAATAGAAGGACTCGATGTGCCAAACCTGCTCCCTGATAGCAGTGTGCCCTTTCAATAGCACTAAATAGGCAAGTGTTCAGTTTAGAGCTGTTTATGCTTTGGCCAACAACCAGAGCCCCTCTCCCTGAAAAACACACATGCAAGGAGCACAGCAGGTTTACAAGGAATTTGTTAAATGACGGTTCTGCATTATCGGTTTTATTAATTGAGATGACTACTCCAGTGTAGCAAATTATAACATTAATTATTCATCCTTTAATTCCCTCCTCCCTGCTTTTTCCATTTCGACCTGTTTCTTTCTTTGTCTCCTCAATTGCTTCAAGACCAGCAACATAATCTTCTCCCTGTTTTGCTATCCTTTGTAATTACAGTTTGGCCAGCGTGATCCCCTGAAAATCCTTGCACTGTGAGCAAAAGGAGTCAGGGTTGCATATTAAGCAGAGAGAAAAACTTCATTTACTTGTGTCTTAAGAAAGACACTCATCAGAAGATAGGCAGATATCAGAACTGTTATTTATCAGAACTGAACTTCTATTTAAGGGAAGCAGCGACAAAGCAGTAGGAGTAAACTGGAGAAAAACCTTGCAGGGATCACACAACATTTGTTGCAGTAGAAGACAGTGAGTTCTGTCAGTGATGTTCAGCTCGCTCATCTTTAATTTCTCCTCACTGATTTATTAGAATTCGCTTATACTGCCATTAATCAGGAATAAGCTGCTGCTCTACAATTATATGGCAGGATGATTATTTCTCCTGGGAATCAAAGGCTGCATCTGCCTGTGCTTCCGGATAGTCCTTGGTAAAATACCTGGGAAGCTGAGCTGGAAGAAGAGGTGCAATGACCAGCTGCACTAAGTCTGCATTTTGAATCACAGAATTGCAGAATCGCTAAGTTTGGAAAAGCTCTGTAAGATCATCAAGTCCAACCATTAGCCCAGTATCACCATGTTCACCACCAAACCATATCCCCAAATGCCACATCCACACACACACCCCTTTTGAACACTTTCAGCATGGATTTCACCACTTTCCTGGGCAGCCTGTTCCAAGGCTCAGCCGTTTCTTCAGTGATTAATTTTTTCCTAATATCTAATCTAAACTTCTTCTGGTGCAACTTGAGTCTGTTCCCCCATCCTCTCAAACTTGTGCCTTTGGCTGGGACACAAATTTTCCCATGCAGAGAGGGAAGTTGGGGTAGGAAATCAGTCCACACAATTCCTTGGGCATTGCTGCCTCTTTGGGGGCTATGTCCCACTCTGTCCCAAATGCCAACACTGGCAAAACACCTGCATTCCTCAAACCCACCTGCTTTTCTAGACACTGTCAGGGTTAGTTGCAATGAAAGCTGTGTCTCTGTGGAGGACACGATTTGGCGTGGGTGGGTGTAGTGTGGATTTTCTCCATCCCATGTAGTTCTCACCTGGTTAAGCCAGGTAAAGGCATGTGCTACTCAACACCAGGAAATGACTTAGGGAAAGGAGGGCCCAACCTGCTGCGAAAGGCGTGACAAAGAGCATCCTTTTCCTCTGATTGGCTCAGAAAAAGGTCCCAAGGGTAGCTGTGGAATTGAAGAGGAGTGACCAGACTGTCCTGTCCTTACCCCTGAGCAACCATGTTTGCCCAGAGGCAACCAGCCTTCCAGAGGGGAAAACAGCCGTCTGCTGGCTGATTTGGGCACTTAAATCTGACATCCATGTCCACTGGCATTTTCCACTGGGACAAAGAAATCAACCCAGAACAGTTCTAAGAATTAGGGCTTTCTATACATGTTGACATTTCAAGCCAGTGGAGTCAGAAAGCTGAGAGGGCATGTCTGTCTGAAGGTGAGATATAAGACTGCCTACCCCAAAAACTAGGCCCTATCATGAGGTTTTTATTGACATAGCACTGTCCCTTTAAGTCAAGCGTGTTTCGGTTCACAGCACTAATAACAAATTACATTTATGTTTAAAACCATACCAGTATGTAATTACTCCGCAATCCCTTGTGGATATGTCCTCCTCACAACTTTTTATGAGCCATCCATAAATTCAAAATGATTTATCCAAGTACCACCATGTTGTAAACTTGGTCACATGGAACTGTTCATGAGGGACATCCATAATTTTTAATTATGCCATTGACTCTTGCTAAAATATTAACTTGAAGCTGGCTATAGGGTACTCCAGCCACTTGAAATCAAATGAAATTATAAAATGTCCTTTACTTTAAAGATGAGCAGCATGTATTTTTCACGTAGTGATCTACAGGGAAAACCTTTCATTGCCTGCTATAAAGATAACCTCTTCTATTAGGATTTAATGTGAAAAGTTATAAAAATCAGAGCCAGAAAGGATCTATTAATTCACCTCCTGATTCTCTGCCAGCATAAGTTTGTTCCAAAAAAAGGTATTATTGAGTGTTCTTGGTATAGCAAAGCTTTCAAAAGGGCCGACTAATGGGAATTCCGTAACTCTCTTTGGATGTTGTCCCCCAGGCTAATAGACCTTGGCTTTGGAAAAAGCAGCTCTGACATTTAATCTGCAGCTTCTCTTTTTCAGTTTCACTTCACTGCTTTCAGCTGTACCTGCTTGAATCAGCTTGAATTTTGGCTCTCCAATCCTGGTGTTACACAACCTCTAACACAGAACCTTTCTGCTGTTCTCTGAACAGCCTGGATGCTTGGATCAGTTTTTCAAAGCAGGTTCAAGGATTCAGCCACAGCTGTAAAGGAGAAAAACAGGAACAGACCAGAAGATTCATACAATTTTTCGCTTATTTTGTGGGAGTCATGTAGTTGCTGCCCTAAATCAGCTATGAAATCCTCAGTTGTCTGGTTCTTCCTGTCGTGACAGGGTTGACATCTGTCCCAGCCCCCAGCTTGATTTTCCTAAGGTTTTTTGAGTTTAAATAATTATAATGTTTAAATATTTCTTTAACATCACTGACAATGAAATGACTAGGCCAACTTCCACATTATTGAATTTTGACTCCTCATGTATTATGAAATGGGCATAAGTACATGTATGTACAGACATATGTGCACAAATCTGTACAGGCACCATCACAAACCCATGGGGTTGGGCTTATCTGTGTCTACAAGCATGTTAAATTTCTTCGAACTGACATTTTAGGGGGCAGGGTTCTGTTCAATTCCACAAAATGACTGGTTTTTTTCATCTGCAGAGGGTAGCAGACATTCAGCCGGCTGTGAAGCCAACACATTGAAGTGGTGAGGTATCTGCCTGGTTTGCTTACGGCAAATCCCCACAAAGCCAGACTGGCCATTGCTCCTGGAAGCAGATGATCATTGCTTCTTGTGTCATTACTCCCCTTTAATGTCAGTCTCTCCTCATCTGTAGGCTGGTTTGGAAGAGCCACGGCTATCCTGTCAGTGAATGAAACAGCTTGGTTGGAGGAACCCACAGAGATGATGAGCAGCACCCAAATGCTGACTCAGCTGGTCCAGATGAAAGAGCCTTGTCTTTTAGCACAGATGACTCAGTTGCTTTGGAAAGCAGCAGAATAGCCATCAAGAACTAACAAGCCTCTAACAAATGGGGATTTTTTAATGGCTCATGAGTTCACATCCCTGCATCCAAACAGTAATACTTTAAGTTGCAGATTAGTATTCCTCTACCAGCTGTGAGAGGAGTCATGTGGATCATGTGGAGTGAAGTAACTTCCAGAGGTAGTTCAAAGCAGCCTGAACTCAGACTTGAACTTACTCATCTGAACACAGAAGTAATTTATGAGGTAGTAAAACCAAGGTCATAAGCCGTCATTTCTACTTCCTCTCTCGCAGCACCATCTGAATTTGGTCACAGGAACTTGGCACATCCCAGGCAGCTGGACAGCCAGGCAGCCGTGGCTCAGAGGTGATAAGCACTGCTTGTCTCTGGTACAGCAACATGATCCACAGAGGTAAGAGCCAGTGAGCAACAAGGCAAAAACTGGAATTGGGTGCTCCTGAAGATTTATTGGGTGTGACATGTCTATGAAACGCAGTTATATTAATCTCGCTATGGACTATAACAGCACATCCCTGCTGTTGAGAGATTCCAATACTGCAGTAAAACATCACAGATATAATTCTGATCTGTTTAGACTTGTATTCTTGAGTTTCACCTCAAAGGCTTGATATTGCATCTGCAATGATTTCCAGCAAGCAGGGAAGATGCACTGCAAATATGAGCTGTTTGAATAAGTCCTCAGCAGCTCCAGCTTTAATGATTTATTCATGAAAATAAATTGGCAGATGACAGGCTCCCATCTCTGGAACAGAAAGGTTGCAGCTTTAATTAAACTTTTTAATTGGCATGGCCATCTCCTCCCACCCAGAGCAGACACTGAATAAACATAGAATGTCACTGCATCCTTCTTATGAGCAGACATGGAGCCATTTCCAAAAATCAATGACAATGATTAAGAGAGCTTTCATCCCTTGCTCCTACCTCCATTTTGCTTTCCACACCAAGTGTATTGACTAAATGTCTTCTCCCAGAAGGTTACGTACACAGGCATTCAGCAGACAGCACCCGCAAAGTTTCTTGTTAGAGGCAGGCAATATTGCTCAAATTCTTAGCAAGCAACTTCCTTTGCTTTTGCAGTACAAGCCCTGTGGGGTCTGGGCACTATATGAGCCTGGCAAGAGGTACTCTGTCCTCAGAGATCTTGGAGTTCCTAGGACAGACTAAAAATGGTAAGGGATGAAGAAGTGATGTGAATTTTTCCTGCATGGGGAGCCAGGCAGTAGGAGAGGGCATATGGCTCCTGGTTGAGGACAGAAGCGCCATCTTAGAGACTCCTCTCACTATCCTGTAACCAGAAAACTTCCTCCTCTGACAAGTCAGGCCAGGCACTGTACCACCGCACAGCTCAGCCGATATGGCATTCAGGAGGCTGTTGCTGTGGTGTCTGAAATGCAGCTGTAAGAACACCCCATCCAAATGTGTAAAACTCTTAAGAACTGACGGCCTTGTTGGCCCAGCCTTACCCATCTACTCCAGCTACTCTGCAGTCCCGGTGATTCAGGCCTGGGCTCCAGTCTCAGTGTGATACAAAGCAGATGGAGTTCAGTGATGAGTCTGGCTCCCGATGTCACACTGCTACAGAGAAACCTTCTTGAAGAGCTGTTTCCTATTTTGATTAAAATCAGCAGCCAATCTAGATTAGGAGCTTTTACCATCAGCGACAGTGTTTTGCACATTACTGCAATATTACTCAAACTTTTTTTAATATCTTAAAAAGTGTTATTTATTCATTGAAGTTTTATACATAGTTTGTCACATAAAGGCCTAGGGAGAAGCGTCACAAGAATAACTGGTGGAATATGCTCCAGCAAGGGGTAGAACAGGCCTATATCTTGTTTCCTCATGTGGGTTTGAATCTATACCAGGTCAAGTAAAACAAACCTTCACCTCCTCTCCTCATAGCTCCAGTGAACACAGATCTCTGTAATTGAATTTATACATACAAGGCTCAGAGCCTGGTCAGCTTGTGACAACTCAGCCTATTACTGCCAGATTATTAATGCCAGCTGAGCCATGGTGACTGTGCTGCTGCTGCCAGGTGTGCCCTTCCAGCCCACCTCTGGAGCAGAGGGTGCTGGAGTACCTCTCAGCCCATCAGCTGAGAAGTGACCAATCTTAGACCTCAATAAAAGAGGTTCACACTGTTTTGCACGTGAAGATTCTGCAGATGAGTGCATGAGCTTCACTGGCATCAGCTAACGGATGGTAATTCACTGAGTTTCTGCAACTCAGCTATGTAGCCAAGCACTGGGGGAGTGCATATATGTATATTATATATGATGTAAATATATGTGTGTGGAAGTGTCTGTCACAGAGTCACAGAGGAGCTGAGGTTGGAAGGGATCTCTGGAGATCATCTAGTCCAAACCCCTGCTCAAATCAGGGCCAGCTACAGCAGGTGATTCAGGGCCGTCTCCTGTCAGGTTTAGAATGTCTGCAAAGACTGAGGCTCCACAACTTCTCTGGGCAGCCAGATGTGGTGGTAAAGCATAAAGCAAGGGCTTTAATGCAAGCTATATGGCCTCTGCAATCTGTTCCACCCCTGTGGATGGCCAGGACAATGTACTGCCTCTCTGCTGTCCTCCAGTGAAGAGAGCAACTTCTTTTGTGGTGTAGATGCACTGCTGAAGAAATCTGCACATATATGAGCATATATGCAAGTTGTCACCTCCAGAGCTACCAAAGTATTTAGGAGTCTTTATGCTTTTGAAATCCATCATGCCTAAAAGACCTACATAGTTGTGGAGCCTGTTTGTAAGGCTCCAGTCATTGCAGCCTAAATGTCCTGTGTTCTTAAGAACATTTTTTCTTATAGTGGCCCAGGATATAGAAAAAATGATTTAAACTATTTGTCCCTGTCAGAGACACATCAGTGACAAGGACAGCAACTTGCTTCACCTGAGGCCCAGACCAGAAACCTCGGTCCGTCTTCCCTCAGTTCATCTATTCCAGTAGCACATGTTGCAAATTGGCAGCTTTAGAGAAAGGGAAGTTGGCACATGCATATGGCTTCAAACTGCAAATATTAGAAATGGATTCAAGCTCTTGGATCCAAATAACCCTGGATCTGTATGCAAACTTTGCAGATGATGCCTCAGAAGTGGGAGGGATTTGTAAATTTTGTCTCAGGAGACATGTCAGAGCTACTGATACTCCTACTGGAGGATTTGAATTGTGCTGCTGATTTTGTCATCAGGTCATGAGTAAATAACAGATAAAAACTAAACTATGCAAAGTTATGACTATTGCATGTGGGGGCTGAATGACTTGGCCAAAAGGCAAGTGTCCAAAGGAGCACTGAAACAGAGCAGCTGCTGTACTCCTGCCTTTCCTCCTCCTCCTCATTCACCTCCTCCCCCTCTCTCTGCAACAGTTGGAGCTTCTCAACTGCTCCCCAAATCCCTGAGAGGCTGTGAGAGCACAGGAGGTACTGCGAGACTAAATAATTCAGTTTTTCTGCCTTTTGACATGCAAAGGCCCTTCTCCAACTTCTCTCACATGGGTATGTGTTTCCTATGCATCTGCAGGCTTTGTGTGCTGTATATAAATGGAATCAGAGAATAGTTTGGGTTGAAAGGGACCCTTAAACCCCTCTGCAATGAGCAGGGACATGTTATTTTGTGGAAACACTGAGGGTGGGCCCTATACCTCTGGGCTGCATTATAAAGGAAATACCTATGGATGTACCCATAGAAGCTGGATGAGTGACAGTCTAAGTGTGCTGGACAATGTGTAAATGCCGTCCTGTTCAGACAAGGTTTGAGGACAGCTGAGCTCTGAGGGTTAGGGATCTGGACTGCTCTGCGACAGAGACTTTCTGTCTAGCAAATTTAGAGCTACCACCACAGATTTCCTTTTCTTAATTAATTTTTGCACAACTGCTTCCAAGTAGCCCAGAAACCTTCCAGAACCTGCAGACCACAGTTGAAAAGCACTGGTATAAGCATAACACTACTAATAGTTGAGACAAACAAGCATGGAAAAAGCAGGAAAAAGTAAACTGGCTCTGTGGAGCTTTTTGCCAGAGCAATTACCACAATTTTTTGCCTCCTAAACCATCCTCAGGATGTAGTTTATTACACATTCTATAAAACCCTTTTTTTTTAAAATTACATTTCTTTTTTTTAATGCTTTAATTTCTAACAATGTGTGTGAGGCCGAGTCTCTCAGGAAACCACACACTCACACAGCAATCCAGGGAAAAGCAGAGCAATTGGCACTTGTTTCCTTGAGCAGCCCTGCCTCATCTGATGTGCACAGGGCTGTGGTCAGTGTGGTCAACAAAAGAGCTCAGTGGAGGGTGAGAACTATTAGGCTCAACATCACTTCTGGTAGTCATTATTGGCAGGCTTTCCTGTGAATTATTTAGGAAGAGAAGCAGCTGGACTGGGGGTCCTTGTGGGTCATTGAGACCAGTCTCTCAGAAGGCACCAGTCTCTCAGAAGGCACCAGTCTCTGCTGTCACAAGCCACTGTGTCACACATATCCCCACATGTGCAGCCATCACCTCCTAAACCAAGATTCACTCCTGCCTCCAGTGTTCCTCCTGCTCCTCCTGTTGTATCTGAAGCACTCTCCTCCATTGATTAGAACTACTTCTAATTTCAAGTCTAAAGTTATTTGTGGCTGGCTGATGCACATTTGTACTGGTGCCAACAGTGGCTTTAGCTTACATTGGTTTTTTTTTCATCCTCTGGTGTGTATCTCCTTGATGTATTAATAGACAGCACAAGTTAATTGCTTCTTAGCTTTTGTTTTGTCAGACTAAACTGGCCAAATTCACTCAATTTCTTGTCACGGGGCATGTTTGCTGTTCCCCTCAATATTTCTTCTTTGCGTGCCATCCATTTGAGATGACTCTGGGCTAGAGGAGGTCATGATTAAAAATATTTTTTCAGAAAATATTGTAAAGGAGAGAAGGGATGTTTTCAGAAGCCTCTCTCTTGATGCAAGCTGTGACTGTATTTGCTGTCTGGTGCACATTTTGTGTTTGATCAGCGCACTCTACTTTACAGCAAAACACTGTAATTTCTTAGGCCACATTTATGGCAAGCTAGTACAGTGAGCCAGGGCCTGATGGTGTGGCATGGCTCACATCCATGACTCTCCTAATCTCCAAGCCAGAGTGACCTCATCCCTGCAGCCCCTTGGAAGCTGTCCCTGGCCGGCGCTAATCCCCAAACCATGCCTGGGCATTGTCTAGCATGGAGTTGGTCGGCCCATCAAACAGTGCCAGGAAGCACATAAACATTTATCCTCGCTGATGGTCACGGGGCAGTTCATAAACCTGCCCTGGCTCCGTTTAATTAATTAGTGTAGTGGGAGCCTTAGTGCGTGCCAGGCACTTTGAACTCTTCACTCCAGGTCTGCTGATCGAGCTTTCAAACACAGTGTGTTTTTACTTTATGCTATTCCCAATTCACTGATGTCTCCCAACTGTGTATTGTCTGCAGATATCATTAGCCCTTTCTTATTTTTTGTTCCAGAAGACAACTATCTAAAACTGGCTACAAGGAATTTCACCCATTATGTCCCCCTGCTCCTATCATTTTCCTTTCAGAAGAACCTGTTGTGTTTGTTCTTGGCTGTTTCCTGACAGACCTTCATCTTGAATACCAGTTCCTGCTTCTTCCAACACAAACAATAATTTCCCATGTGGCTCTTTTATCAGAAGTGTTGCTGAAGTCCAGACAGATTAGATCTAAAGCATTTCCCTTGTCTAAAAAAGCCCATGGAGAACTTTGTTTGCTCTGCTTTTTTTTTTCCTTTTCTTATCAAGTTAGTCTGACTCAAGTGACCTTGGTAAATCCTACACTTATTTTTATCGTATTTTGTCCTTTACTTCCATGCCTTCAGTCGTTCCTTCAAAATTAGTTTGCATGTTATCCAAACATCCAAACAATATATCCAGTCCTTTTTCTCTGAATTCATGTAAATTCAGTCCCTAAGCAGCCTGTGTCACTTAGATATGACAGCCTCAGGAGGTCTGAAATTCTCCCTGCTGTGTGAGCACCCTCAGGAAATGGGGCTATTTTAAGATGATGGACAGAAAGAAAACTCAGAGCTACCTCAGTGCAGTGAGGGAACATTCAGCCTCACATGTGCCAAGCTAAATGTCCATCCAAGGCAGAAAAAAAATCACTTGTGGACTAATCCCCTTCATAATTAACATTTAGGCCAATGCCCCCTCATTTCTCCATGGGGGTTTTGCATCACATCCTGAGCCCCCAGCTCTGTGCCCACCCTGCTGACCAGTCTGGCCGTGCTTCCCTTCCCCAGTCCACACACATCTGAGTTTGCAAAGGCAGATGTACAAGGATATGTAGGGCCAACACGGACACTGCGTAGCACAAGGCCCAGGTACTTTGATGTGAATTTTCTGTGACACTCATCTCAGAATACAGTTTGGTCAGGACCTATGGTCCCCTTTTAAGGGATTTGGTTGCTAACCCTGGTGGCCCTGTCAAGTACTGCCAATGCTCCTGCTTGATTTATTTCAAGTCTTTTTCACTCGTGTTACACCCCCTTTTCTAGCAAACCCGTCCCTCGATCAGCACCTTTCCACAGCCTGCTTTGAGCATATAAATATATATAAATAAAGTATATGAACATATGTGTACATATATATCTATGCATATAAAATCAATGTATTTTAAGCAATTCCCTATCTCCTTTTTTTGCCCAACCTAACACACACACACACCAACAGTGCAAGAGGGTCCCAGCAGCTGCAGACAAGCTCCTTCCCCAGTCTCCATCAGGCTCTGATCCAAAAGTCTGCTGGTCTTAATCTGGGACAAAGGAGCTCTTTCCCTGTTTAGCGGGAGTGTAGCTATGGCAACATGGCACAAAGACATCTCAATAGCTGGCTAAGGCTAGACCAGCCCCCTGTCTAGCAGAGTGACACTGCTTGCTGGCATTTTAACTCTGCTTTTTTTGACAAAAGGGATGTTTATTACCAAAAACTGGGCCCCTGGCTCAGAATGTCCAGTAGCTGGAAGTGAAAGCAAGCACTGCAACTCCCTCGACAAATGGGACATTTCAGGGGATGTCCATGAATAGGTCTTGTAGTGGGTAATGAAAGAAGCAGGGGAGAGGGAGGGGAGGAAATGAATGAGCCGAGAGTGCAGCAGCTAAAGGGAAGCTCTATGCAGGAGCCGGGAAAGGGCGCTCTGATTTATGGCTTGTCTGTCTGGGAAAGTTGCACTGATACAGCTTTCCTTTTTGTCTCGAATGTGCTCTGCCTTGTGGCCACACACAAATTGTCTCGCATCCTTTTGTGCCACTTTTCAATGGAAATGCTGCATTCTTTTCGTGGGAGGGCTGTTTCCCTCCTTTGTGTTATAGAGATTGCTGTGGTGCAGCCACAGCAATCACTCTGTCGGTACCTACCAGCCTGTGCTGTGTGGCCATCGCTGGCCTTGGGGCTTACCAGAGGCATGTTTGGGAAAGCTTTTGGGAAAAATCGCCTGTAAGCACCTCACATTTAGCATTGTACCACAAAGATCTTTTGGGGAACACCTGCACTGCCACAATGAAGCTGCACTTCTGTGTCTGCATATAAAGCTCCACTCCTGCATTAACCCCCCCATGACATTTTGTCTTTTTTCCTGTTTCTAACTTCTCAACATTTTGAGGGATGACCCTGGCAAAATTAGACACTGTTTTGACCTCCAGGCAGTGGCAGCTCAGAGCTCACTAGAGCCCTCTCTGCTCTTGCCACTGTTCTGGCCAGAGTAACCCCAAACACACCAGTCCTGAAGATCAAAGGCAAAAGCCAGTGCAGATGCCTAAACCAGCAAGCATCTCTTTCTTTCTCCTTCTAGACACTGGCAGCATTCCTCCCTCCAAAATCCTGCTGTGTCCTGGACTATGAAGCTGTCCAGGTTTCATACGTGGGCCTGGCTGCACAGCATAGGGGCACAGCCATGGCACATGGGCCCTGTGGTGCCCTGTGGCCTTGATCTCACCCAGCATGTGTCTGAAGCTTAAGAAAAGCTTAGGGACTGTCCTGCTCTATCCTGCCCCGCAGTGTCTCCAGCAGTGGCAGAGCCAGGAGGTGCTGCTCTTTTGACCACTCCACTGCCCAGGTAGGCCCATTTCAGCAGCCACTGGTGCTGGCTGATGGCGTTAGTGTTGAGGTGTCACCGCTGGCACATGCATTTCTCACCAATGAGTTTCCTCAAAAGCGCCATGGAGGCTGCAGAGCCACCAGCCTCAGTGCAGGGCCATCTGTCTGGTGTTCCCAGCCCTACCACCCCTTGATGCCAAGCATCTCGAGAGTGGCACAGCAGCTTGTGCATGGCAGTCACCGCACTGCCAGCAGGGACAGCTTTGGGCACTCTGTGCTCCCAGCTCCACCTGCTCTCCCTGTCACCCGTGTTAATCTGAGCCCTGAGGGTGGGAGTTGGCTGTGCTGCTGGAGCAGCCTCACCTGAGCAAGCCCCAGAGGCTGGAAGCAGCAGGCAGGGAGTCAAGGAGCTGCCTCATGGCCCTCTGTGCCCTGCCGAGGCAGGCAGCACGAGCTGGCAACCAGCCTTTGCTGGTTATGTCCTGCACTGGGTGACAGACCCAGGGCATGCAGTACCCTCTCTGCTCACTTGCAGGACAGCTGGAGGCATTCGGAGGATGGCCATTGCCTCACAAGAGCAGCAGTTCAACTCAGCCTCGTGCAGGTGTGGAGGTGATCCATGGCTTGCTCCGGAACACGAGTGCCAGAGGCTCAAAACAACCTGAACATGATGTTAGCAAGCAGCTCATATTTTATGTTTGCTGCTGAGGAAGGCTGATGTAGCAGCAAGCTGTTTGCAAGGCAAGGATCAGTCATCACTCAAAAATATGCTAATATATTAGACTAGGTAGTTTATATTTCATCTCTGCTCCTCTGTATTTCTGTAAGTAACCTCTTGTTACTGAGCCCAACAGTCTTATCTGAAGCAAGGAATCAATTTAAGTCATTTAAAGGGGAGAGTTGGCTGCTACCAAAAGCCTAACACCTTGTTTGGTTCCTCTTGGCAAGCAGCACTGGTTTTGGGACCAGTGAGGATGTTTGCGTGTACACTCATGTGAGAGCTGCTGGCACCTGGGGTACCCTACTGCTTCTCACAGTTGCTGTGGTGCTCCTTAACCCTTTAATTACCTTTAATTGCCATCTGCTGTACCCCAATAACTCAGCACCATCTGCTCTTATAGACCCACACTCTAGCTTTCACCACAGCCTGCCTGAGCCGTTTTAGGGTGCTAATGTCATTGCAAGCCACTCATTTGCTTTGCTGGGTGAGGGTGCTGAGCAGTCTGGTGTGCCCCAGAGCTGGGGTGAAGGGAGAGAGAGGAAAGGTAGGACACCCATGACCTGGATTTCAGCACTGACGTGACCTCTTCTGGCTCCTCAGCTTGCTGTTTCCCCCATTCCTGTGTGTCATACAGGTCAGGATATTTTTTCCTGGACAGCATCAATATACTTGTTATTATTCTACTCTTTCTTCCTGTGGGACCAGGACCCACCTTTTTTGAGACTTTTGCCCAGCAGCTTCAGCCAAATTTGATGCAGAAGTACTGAAGGTGCTGACTTCCTATGAATTCTATGACTGCAAAGTAGCGGAAGAGGGAGAGAGGAACCCTCTGGAGATAGAGAGAAACAATGGGAGTTTTAGGTTGCAGGCAGTTTTAGAAGGCAGGCTGGGGTCTGGGACACAGACTCCCACAGAGTAGGTGTATTTTGTGTGCCTCCTGGCATCCAGTAGGATCCTACAGCCATCCTACATGGAGTAGGGTATGTGTCATCACTCCAGGTTTCAGGTCCCTGGGAATGCCGTCAGGGATGTCCACAAGGATTGTCCCAGGTGCCTGTTGGGATGGCAGAGAGATACTTACATGCTGCTTTCTGAGTGACCAGATGTGTTTCCCCCCACTCCAGGCAGATAAGAAAGTTTTCAGCAGCCTGGGATGCCTCAGCTGAGCCTCCCAGGGTGACCAGGGACAGCAGACACTCGCATTTTTTAGCTTTTTATACATCAGACACCCAGGCAGTGACATCAGTGTGACTGTGCAGTCAGGATGGAGACTGGATCCCAGTCTCCACAGCAGTGTGGATGAAGAAGCCCCGCACACTGGGAAAGGGAAGCTGGAAGCCGCAGCTTGCTCCCAGTTTAGGCATGTGTTGAGTGCAGACCTTTTCCTTTCCGGTGGCCAGAAGTGGGGAAGGCTGCTCCTATCTAAAGGTCTGCAAAGAGACAGCTGAGAAATACCTCTGTCTTCAGCCTGTCACTGTGCATGTCACACAGATGCTGAAATAATCTGCCTGGGGGCCTGCTGGGGGGTTTGGATGCGTTCTGATTTGTTCTAGAGAGAGATACATTACCTTGTGCTAAATGCTGTGCTAAGGGCTGTGTTATAGCCTTCTCCTCTGCTGGTTAGATGAAAGGGAAGGGAAAACAGAGGTCTGGAACTTGTAGCCCCAAATAACTTAATGGTCATGATCTGTACTTTGAAGCAAGATAATAAAAGACATCTTTTTATGCTATTCATTTCAGGAGCCTTTACTCTTCAGCCAGGATTTTTCTGCCTGCTGGGAATAGCCTGATGGAAAAAGTTTTAAAACTTTCAGAAATCCCATCTGAGACTTTTACTTTGTTCTTTACCTCTGAGGTTTATGTAGCATTTCTATGGCCTTATACATCAGACAGGACAATAAACATCAAGATACTCGGGGTCACACAGGGACCAAATTGCCAACTCAGAGCTCGGCTGATCTGTCATAAGTACCAGATGCTGCGCCAGAGCAGTTTAAATACCAGAGAGCTCTGGAAAGCTATGGAGAACTTATCTCTCAGGCTCTGCCTAACTCCTGAAGGTGCCAAAACCCAGTAGGGATCACCAAAGTGAGCATTCAACAACAGGCCTTGATGATGGACTGTTCATCACTGTTGCCACATGCTGCAGCAACTGACTTTGAGTTCTGGAAGAGATTTAGGGACCTTACACATAAGTGTGAAAGCTGAGCCTTAAACTGGAGTTTGAAATCGCGTGTGTGCCCAAGAGACACCAAAATGAGGCATTGCCAGGAATTGTCTTTTAGGTATCAAAGATGGGCAGTGTGATCATGAGGCAAATGTCAGCTACAGCAGCAACCCCCAGCACCCTGGGACAGCCAGGGAGGGCAGGGTCACAGGAGCAGGTCTGTGTGTAAGATGAACTGAACCCAGCTCAATTCAGGCACTACATGAAGAAGTTCTGGTTCTTCAGAAAATCTGTGGTGACATCCTGGGTTGCTCATACAGTGCCGGAACCTCCGCAGACAGGCAGCAGCTGTGGAGACATCTGCAGGGCTGCAGATCTAAGCTTGACTAGGCCTGAAACTCCAAGTGTTGACTTCTACACGTTTTACCAGGATTTTCCCTTATTTCTCTAGTCAGGTGGAGGCTAGATGCAGACGATCTCAGCTCTCTTCCAGACATATCACTATAATAAGCTGTTCAATTTTTAATGAAGCCAAAAGCCTGCTTTTCTAAAGACCTTCTGAAAATCAATAGTGCTCTTTACAACAATACTACTTTACAATGGTAGGTCAATAAGGAAGGAAAATGCAAATCCTCTGGGGGCAAGGCTGCCTTCTTACCTGAAATGATGAATTTTATGTGACAAAGTTCAGTTAGACGTGGAAATGATTTGAGGATGTATCACCACCACATCACTTGTTCTTTAGAGTTATTAAATTGGTTGTTGTCAACAATTAATTATTCAGAGATCAGAGATAGTTTAGTATTTTAGAATTTTAGTACAAGATCATTACTGGTCTGAATTTCCTATAGCACTTTTTATGCCATTGGGAGTTTTTTTATTTTTATTATTCTACTTAAAAGCAAAAAGCAATTGGCGAATAGGAACCCTAAGGCATCCTTTAGGTAACCTGTTATTAAATCTGACCATCTATATTCAGACTTGTTATGTCAGAATAAGTAATCTGGAAAAAAGAAAAGTGAAACCATGTGGTAAATTCATATTAGTAATAAATCTCTTTGTTGATTAGTTCAGTGCTTTGTTTGATTAAAAAGTCTACAGCTAAATTAATCTGAATCCAATTTGGCAATTCATATAAAACTCTTACTATATGTGTCTTCTTTTTTACTTCAGTGAGATTGAAAGAAATGCCCAGGGTTTTTCCTAAATTTGGAAATTTCCCAAGCTAAAGTGTATATTTGTGAGCTGTCACTCACTCTGGTCTCCCTCTGCTAGGTGCAGGAGGGAAAAACAGAGAGGAAAAGCACATTTGTGCTGCCAAAATGTGGATATCTCTGCTAGAAGTGATTTCCTGGTGTTTCTTGCACCTTTAATGGAGAGAGCTGGGAGCTGCTGAGCAGGGATGGAGAAAGCCTGGATCTGCCTTCTTGTAACAACCAGCTTCCTTTCTCCAGCCCTTTCCAACATTCTGCAGACTTTGGGATTTTCTCCACTGCCGCTGTTGAACAGTCTTGGCAGCTGCTGACGCCTTTGACTCATTTATATATACTTGGTCTGCCCCCAGTGTGGGGGGAATGTGTGACATTGGAAAAAAATATGCTGGACCTCTCTCCATCCCACCCCCGCTTCCCTTTGCACCCTTGGGCGGATGTTGTCTGCACTTAATACCTTGTCAATACCAAGAGGCTCGAAGCCTTCAGAAGCTATTTTAGGATTTATCTTACAGACTTCCTTACTCTCCTGCATCTCTCTCCCTAGATATCTTATCACCATTTTAGGTAAAAGTCTGTACTTCTGAATTTTGAAAACAATGGCTCAATAACTCTGTTATTGCATTATTTTCAGTTTATATTTTCCCCTATATCATTTCTGCAAGGAAAAATCACCTCTCCTCTCCTAGTGTCATTAATCATAAGTTTTCATATCTTTTTGGTTAATCCTGCTGTCCAGGGACACTGGGTCTTATTTTTGTCATTTTTCTTCTTCTGTATTTTGTAACTTTGTTCAAGTTGTTCACTTTGCTCCAAAGTTTTTAGGCAAAAATAGGTATTGCACATTTCTGGGTCACCCTGGAAACTGAAATGACAAGGCATTAGAAGTTGAATTGAAGAATAACATTGGATTTGGGTGCTTTGGATTTTTACCCACTTCTGGCAGAGTGGGATCGATAGCCAGGAGCAAATCACTCTATAAACCCACCTAGTTTCAGCTTTCTTTGAAATGGGAAGACTTTTTGCCAATCTCTTATTGTAGCTCATTAGATTAGATTTCAAACATAACACCTTGGTCAATCTTGGGTGAAGGGCACTGGAGAGATCTCAGATAAAAATGTAGCTGGGCCCAGGTTAAACACTCTGCAGGGAAGAGACAGAGAGAGAGAGGAAAACCTCTGCTAATACCGCTCATGGACAGAGATGGGGCAGATACACCACAAATGTTCACAGGGGAAATAATATGAGGAACAAAAGTAAAGTAAAACGAAACTTCTGCAATGCATTTGTTTTACACCAAAATCATCAAGTCTTTCCTTGATGACATTAATATGGGATTTACTTACTTTAACACAAAACCCAGTTGCAATAGCAAAAAAGCTGTCAATTCAGCTGGTGTCTGCATGCACTCTGAACTTCAAAAAAGCAATGTTTTCTTTACAAAGATCCTTGTTATTTTTTGTTTTCTTTCACTGAGCTTGAGATGAGGTTCCTGGAGATAAAATACTCGCAGTGGATGTGCAGCCACATCTGAGACAGGGATTAAGCATTGCAAGCCTTCCCACAGCACTACAGTAGTGCATAAAGAGGGAAGATAAAGGATTCTATATCCAGGAGAAATCACATTTATCTTGAAGTGACAAGCAAGAGTGAGAACAATGTTCTTTATCCAGCATCAACCCCTTCTCATCTCCCTTGCAAAATACTTTCAGTGGCCAAGTGGGCTGTGTCCTGGAAAACTATATTAGAGATTAATTAGTAATGGATTTTTAACAATAGTGTAGGAGATATGCACAGGAGAGAAAGACCAGGCAGTTCAATTGAATTATTATATTTCCATAGGTTTTCAGATTGACTACTTTATGCTTTTGATTAATAAATTATCATAATTTATGTGCTTTACAAGTAGTAATCTTCTCTGAGAGATTATTTTCTATTGACCCATCTCCATATAGAATTATTTCCATGGTAACAGTTTGAGTGATTTGAGAAAAAAAATTATGAACTTCCATTACTATTGGGTTAAAAAACAAGTATTTTAAAACAAAAATACATCAGATTTTTGCTTTATAAATGATAAAGAGTAGCATTTGAAGGAGTCACAGTTATATAAAGAGGAAATTTACACTTGATCTTTCTTTATTTCTTTGCAACAAAAATGTTATCTTCCAAACAAGGTTATTAACTGTTATCATTAGATCAAATAAATCTAATATTTTTCTGCATTTGAAAGTGCCTTTGAAAGTATGGGACTTCAAAGAGCCATTATTTCTCTTGAGTCAGCAGACTGATAAATCAATGCATAATAACTATTATTTGGTATTTCCCTGGAATTTCCTCAGTGTTGAAATGTTTAAATCAGTGAAATGTTTTAAATGTAAGGCATAAATCAGAGAAATTAGATAAGCCATGAGAGGCAGATGACAATCACCCAAGAGTAAGGGAGGGATCAGCTGAAGCACTCCTTGGAACATTAACAACCATCTTTGGGTGCACAATGAGAGTGGAAGGGGAGATCCCAACAGACCAGAGAAGAGCAAACAACAGGAGGAAAGGGAGAAGGATGTGGATGGAGAAAAACCAGACTGATCAGACTGGCTTTGGTACCCAGCAGGATTCTGTGAATTATTTACAACTTTATAAGCACCAGAAGGATAAAATGCAAATATAACAGAAGTAGATTTTTCAGGAACCAGTCCCATGAGTCCATCCTGACTCCCTTCTTTGACAGGATAACTGGTCCTGAGAACAGGGGAGAAGTAGCTGATATGTTGCATCATGACTTCAGAAATGCTCTTGTCCTGGCCAGATGATGTTCTTACATACAATCTAAGAGAACGTGAAAGAGATTAAATCATAACAAGGTGGGTGCTGAACTGCTTGGCATAAGGCACTGAAAGGCAAGCTGTGAGCAGTTTGCTCTCTAAAACCTTCACAGAGTTTTTAGTCATTTTTTTTCACTTTGAGTTCATGATGGAGTAAAGGATGCACTTTCATTTGCGGAGGGATGAAGCCTCTCAAGGGAAGTTTTCAAATCTACTTGAGGTACGCAGCAGGGCTCAGAGCAATATGCAAGTCAGGGTAAAAGCGCAACCAGCAAAGCTGAATGAAATAAAATGTTGAATTTGGGAGGAGGGGTTCAAATGTGCAAATACCCAGGAGGCAGGAAAACAACACACCCTCCCAAAAAGCAAACAAACAAACAAAAACCAAATCCCAAACCCAAACATTCCCAAACACAAGGTTTTATTAGATAGAAGATGAAATATGAAATAAAAGGGAAAACGCATTCTCGGTTGTATTGGTAAGAACATGACCAGCTGTTATTTTTCTCTGCTCTTTGTTCATGAGTCTTGGGTTTATATACTAAATCCAGTTTAAGAAAGTGTGGCCACTGTCCAAGGTGGGCAGCTGTGACAGAGGTTTAAGAAATGTGAGCTGGGAGGATTGGCAGACAATTTCCTCTGGAAAAGAGAGGAGTGAGGGGAGAGGAGCGTGCAGCAGTCTCTCACAGTGTGGCAGGCAGAACAGTAAGCAGCTTTTTCTGGCTGGTAGCACTCGGCAAAACATATTTGATGGAACTGCCACAAACAATATTTGTATGAGATAGCAGGAAACATTTCTAACTGCTGAAGCTGTGGAATGAGAGTCCTAGGGAGTTCCTGAACCTCTTGCACTGGGGATCACCCAGAGCAGGTTAGACAAATCTTCACCAGGCATGGTCTAGATATGTTTCTTCCTGCCCGAAACTGGCTGAGAGGAGGTAAGTGCTGCTACTGTCACCTGTGTTGGTTGGTGCCTGCATGGGAGGTCACCACAGGAAAAGGCAGCTGGATGATGTTCTCCCCTTCTGTTTGAAACTTTCCTTCATGATCAGTGGAAGCTTTTCCAACACTCAGATATCAGCAGAAGAGATCTGGAAGCAGCAGAGGTACCGGGAGCATATTTTAGATCCCAGGTTCACAGTCCTGCCCTGGTGAAATCCTCTTGATGCAAACTCCCTGACTACACCACCAAAGAGTATCTGTGCCTGTTACTTACCAGTTCCTACACCCACAGGCAAATTTCTATCCTGAGCACCAGCCAGACTAATACCTCAGAAAGGCAAAAAAGACCTTTTTAATTTACAGAGCTGTCATTACCTACCTGCTTTGGGTATATATTTATGTACTTGCATACTTTGCTGAACAGAGCCCAGAAGAAGATTAGTACCAGGAACAGAGTCAAATTTGCCTGAAGGCTTCCCAAAGCACTTGCAGGATTTACCTGGAATTTCATTAGCAAAAATACCTCCTTCACTTAGGCAGGCTTTAAGCCTCTAATTTGATCCCATTGATAAACTACAGGTTCAGCTATCAAGAATCCTGTATCACGATGCTGAAATTGCTCATTCTTATGCATTTTTACACAAACCCTGTGCCCCCTGGGCAGAGCGACTGCCGGGGCTTTCCTGCTGAAAGGTGATCAAGGCTTATGCCAAGGGGTCTTCTGGGAACACGCACACTGTGTAATTCCTGACATTAAGCGACAGAAAACAGAACTTCCTGCGCAGCCCACTTAATCCAGACAGATGAAATTCATTTTGGATGGTTTCCGTGTCTCAAATCATAACGGATAAAGGAAGAAGCATTTTATCAGGTTGTGGAGAACATCACTCTCTTCTACAACTTTTAAAAAACAGATGCTGCCACATTCACAATGGATGTTTTCTTCTTCTTCTCACATGTTTACTCCTTTTTTTTTTGCAAATTTTCAGGCTTGTCTAGGAACTCTTCTTAAATTCTAATCCTCTTATCTCAGTATGATAAAGTCTCTCTTAAAAACTAACATTGAAGTGCTCTTAAAAGTTGCCTGGAGTACACACAGCCTTTCAGAAGAAAAAGCTCATGCTTATGTCTTCTTCTTGCTAATTTAGACCATGTTCTCTGTGCAAGGAGGCTACAGCCAGGATAGCTAAGAATGAATCAGGGAACCTTATTCTAACCACTGCTAAACTTTCCTGTCTTGTGGTAATAGAAAACTAAATACTTTTTGGGGAAAAAAAAGTTGGCTATGCGGAAGAAACGGACCAGATTGGTTTTAATAAGAAGGCCATGTGCTCATACATTATTTTGCGGTTTTCAGGGTGCACAAAATCCATTAATAGGTTAATTTGCATTGCCAGCAGGATGCACTTCTCGTCCCATCAGATTTTGGTACTGGCTGAGTTCAACCAAAGCTCCATGGCTTTGAAAACACTAAATCTTCTCCAGGGACACTGCTGTCCTGGCTGCTCTGGGTCAACATGTTCTACTCCTTCCCACAGGGAGCCATTAGGGACAATGCTCTCTGCCAGCATCCTGGGGAACAGGACATCTCCCACTCTGGGCTGCTCAAACACATAACTTCTTACCCAGCTGTCTTCCTGGCTAAGGAGATTAAGTATGTTAAAAAGGTTTCTGGGAAGCAATGGGTGCATTGGGACACAGGCACTGGGATGTTTGCTGGTGGGGGTCCAGGCATTGCTCACAGACCAGAGGTGTCAGTGGGCTTTGGTGCCCAGGCCATGCATTTCCCATCTGGGAGGGCACTTGCCACCCCAGCCTGCCACTGGGGGTTGATCATCACATGAAAAGCCCATTTTCATTAAATAAAAGAGCCTACTTCAGTACAGGCTCATTTTTTGATTCTCAGCTTTACCTTCATTTGATTAATATCACAGCACAAAGCTTTGGATCTAGTCTTGATAAATGAACACTTTCACTGATCAGAAGACCAAGTTCAAGGGGAAGCAGCTTCTCCTGAGCCTGCAGCTGAAGGACCAGAATGTAAACCAGAGAGCACCTGTCTCTCTAGGCTTTTCCACAGTATTTATGAAAATGATCTGGCGGCTGAGGCATCAGCTACCACTGCAGTTATGCAGGCATGTGGCACTCCCCAGCATCAGCCTCTGGGCCATTACTGGGACTTGCTACTGCGCAGAGCTGCAGTGCAAAGGGAGGTGAGAGCCCAGTGCTCTTCCTGTCCCAGCCATTCCTTGTGTCTCTGTCCCTGCAAGCACAGATGCCTTGGGGAGGCTGTAAATCACAACTGTTCCCAGCATTGACAGTAGGAATACCCCTGCATCTCTGCTCCAACCATACTTGGCAGGGTTTGTCCAGTTCCTACTGCCCTTTGTTCTCTCTTACTACAAAGCTTGACCTCTTTAAGGGCCAAAGAGTTTACAGGCCTTTCTCTGACTTAGGTATTTTTAGGCTTCAAAGTTCAGTGGTGATCCTTCCCTCCTCCTCATGTATGAGTTCTGTCCTGTTGAGATATGAGGGAGAGCCTGTGCTTCCTTCAGCTTTGCACAACACCTCCTCGTTTTTGAGGAGCCAGTCTCACAAACAGCATAGACTCTTGTGTTTCAGTTTCACAGGGAAGATTAGTTTTTGTGCTGCAACAGCTGAAGATTGAAGGTGGAAGAAGTCCACAATCTATTCACTAGTTTGGAAGTACTTTTATCCATCTTCCCTTTGTTTGCAATACTTAGTTAGGCATATTAATAAGTGAATAGAAATCAAACTGTTCTCAGACAGGCTGGGCCATCAGTTCAATAAGAACAAAGTATTTCATTAAAAAGAGCTCAGTAAGATGAGAGCACGTTAAGACTGATTTAGAAAGAAAAGGGCAACAAACCACTATCCATGCCAATTGCAAACCAGAAACAATCAGTTTGCAGATACTGGTTTAATCACTAATTGAAAGGACTATTATTCTGCAAACCTCGAGGCAGGAGCTGTGTTGCTGTTGTGGGATCCAGTCCAGTCCCACCACAAGGGCTACTGCTGCAGCTTTGCAGCACCACAAGCTCCACTCCCGGCACACTCTCTGTGAGCAAGGGGGACACAGGGCTTCTTCTTGGCATAAGTGTCACACCTTCCTTCTGTGCCTCCCTGAGCCCAGAAAGTAAAAGACACATCTTCATGGTCAGTTTAGCAGGGTGAGAGGCAGCTCTGCCATCCGCATTCATTAGCACTGTGGTTAGTATACCCCATTCTGGGACAAGCAGGTTTCTGTGTGCTGCATTTTGGGACAATGCTTTGAGTTGAGAGGCCTTTTCCATAAATAGTCATGGCCAATCCAGCCCTGCCAGACCATTTCTGGTAAATGGTACGCTGGGTTTCACAAATTCTGAGGGGCTAACTGGAGCGTCACATGGGAAAGTGCCAGGCACCCGTGTGTCTTTGTGCCACTTGTGTTGGTTTCAGCAGTGTCTGTCTGGATTTTAAAAGGAGCCTTTCAAATCTGGAATTTAAATGGAGCATTTATGGCTGCTTTGTCCTGGAATAGTAAATGTCAGGAACTGTAGGTTCATTGCAGCAGCCTGGCTCGGCTGATGGGTTTTTTGTGCCGCCCAGATTTATGTGACCTTGTGTCCTGAGATCGTCTATCTGTGGCCAGTGTTTGTGTGTCCCCTGGGACATGGAAAGGCAATACTGCAATGACTCTATGTGTCCAGAGGTGGCAGCTGGCTCCTGGAGAGCCCTGACCGGGGTTTGGTCACTGATTTTGCTGTGATGCTGTGCGAAATCATCTGTTGTGTGAGCTACAAAGCTGCCTGAAGCACATCCCCGTGCAGTAATTAAATGGGTAGGCAAGACTGTGCCCTCTTGGGACACATTCCATTTTCACCTGAGATAACTGAGGATAAACTACAAATTGCCTTACCAGAAGAGACATCCCTGTTTTTGGCCAATCCATCCTTATCCCCATGGATCACAGAGGGACAACACAACCCATTAAGGTGACAGGGAAAGGGCTCTCACTCCCCCAGCCCTGACAAGGCTGGTGTTTTCTCACTTTTCTCCCTCCAAATTCAGCAGGTTGAAGACCTCCATCATTTACAAGCCTAGAGCCTTGTCTCCCAACCTTATAACCCCATGGGAGTCATGGGAAGGTTTTTCACCTGAAATAACCTCATACCATTGTGGGTTAAAGCACTCCTGCATACAGAAGCTGTGGGTGCAGGTTTTGTGGAGTAGGGCCAAAGGAAGTACAGAAAATAGGATTTTTTTCCCCAAGTGAAAGCTCTGACTGCTCTCATGCAGAAGATGAATAACAGCTTGGCTTGTATGTTCCTGAGCACAGACATTGCACTATGAAGACTGCTGCTGACAGCAACACCCTTGGTTTGTGCCAGGCATGCATGTGTGGCTGCTGCTGAGGCCTTGGATGCAGGGCGACATGGAGCAGTGTCAGCAGCCTGGTATTATGTGTCACCTGCAAAAGTAGTCTGGTTCCCACAACTGCTTATTCTATGAATTTATGCCCAAAACTCAGTGTAAACCGCACTTTCGTTGCATTAATGACATTTTCCTTATGCCAGAGATCTCATTTTTCCAAACTGGAAATTGTATTCTCAGTAATTAAAACACCTGTTGATATGCTTTCCCTTGGTGTAAATTACCTGTGAAAAGAGGTTATTTAACCAGTGTAGAATAATGCTGGCTGTGTGTTTACATCTCAGGAGACAAGAAGTCTGCAACAGCAAGGATAACAGTGGTTTGCTCATCAGGTGTTGGCACTTCTGAAAATGGTTGGCAGTGTTTGCTAAGAAATTGGGAAGGGATCAAACGATCCAGAACTAATCTAATTTGCACAGATATTTTACCTTAAATGCCACCTTGAACAAAATTACAATTTTGCAGAAATCTTTAGGAAGGTAGATGAGACTGAGAAAATGAAGACAAATAGAAAACAATATATATCTTAAGAAGGTTGAATTATCCTCTGGAAGTTGTGGTCTCTTCCTGTGGATTCTACAGAGAACTTGACAGTACTCAAGTAAGCAGCTATGAATGTATACGCATTTTTAGCACCCAGTGTGTCAGGACTGCTGCTTTCTGAGCATGAATGGCAATTGCTCCTCACTGTCTTGAATCCAATGTCTGAGGGTAATGTGCTGAGAGCAAGGCTGTCTCTTAGTTCTGTGCTGTGTCATGTTAATAAGGCTTGGCTTATCAAGTCCCTGTTGAAAGTTCAAACAGTTCAAGCAGCAGAAATGAAGCCCATTGGAAGGCATGTAGCATATTTGAAAAGTCATGGCAGATGCAGAAACTTATAGGAGGCAAAAAGAAAACAAAATAGAGGATAAAGCGTGTTGAAGTAGAGGGTTAGTCAAGGTGAAGCCAGACAAATTGCAGTCTGCCTGGTGAAAAGAGGGGATTCAGTTTCTCTTGGAGAAGAAGGATTAGGGAAGAATTAATCCTGTCACTGCTTTTTGAGTTACAAAATAAGGTCTTATTTTCTTTCAGGTAGGAATGGGACTTGGCTGTACTCCTGAGGAGGAGCAGGAGGAATGGAGCAGAAAAGAGGGAATACTGCAGCTTTGCTGAGACTCTAAGGCTACCAGGCATGGAGGTGACTGCAGGTTCACGTGTCTGCTGCAGGTCTGCTGTGCGTTGTCTTCAGAGAGGTGATACCTCAGTGTCACAGAATGCTATGTTTCAAAAAGGGCTGTGTGACCAAAGTGCTCCTTCAGCTCCTGGGCCTGGCTCTGCTCAGCTCTTCTGACAATGCTGGGGAAGCCCAGTTCTCTGGCCTCAGCAATTCCCTCAGTGGGGTCTGATGATGCAGAGGGGGAGGAAGGCTCAGCATCCTCCTCCTCTGCAAATTCTACCAGGAGTGATGCTCCAGCCAAACTGGCTGTTAAGGTGGTGGTGATGATGAGGAGTTCATTGAGAAAGCTTTGACATCCCTCAAACCCTGCTGGGAGTCCCGTCACAGCACGCAGCAATACTTGGTGGTATCAGGATCTATCTCGTATATACCTAGTTTTGTTTTTGTGGGGAGGAGTGGAGGAGTAGGGTGTCCACTATCATCAGAGCCACCAATATCAGCCCTCATTGCTATGGGTCCAGGAATGAAAGAGGAAAATCTCAGGTAAAGGCCCAGAGACAGCAATAATCAAAATACTGAAAAGGGTGATAGAGCACTGGAATCGTCTTCCCGGCAAGGTGGTGGAGTCACTGTCCCTGGACTTGTTTAAAAAAAAGACTGGACATGGCACTCAGTGCCATGGTTTAGTTCAGGAAGTGTTAGGGTATAGGTTGGACTTGATGATCCTAACGATCTCTTACAACCTAGTTTATTCTGTGATTCTGAGACCAAAGAATCATAGAACAGCATGGGCTGGAAGGGGTCCCAAAGACCATCCAGTTTCAACCCCCATGTCATGGGTAGGGATCTTCTACTAGACCAGGTTGCTCAGAGCACCATCCAGCCTGGCCTTGAACACTTGCAGGGGCTGTGTCCTCACAGCTGCTCCTCTGATGGTCAGCTGAGGTCCTTGCTGAAGCAAGATGCTCTGCCCTGGAATGTGGTCAAGGCACTCGAACTCGAACCCTGTTTGCAAGGCCATCAATGGTGGACTGGGAAGGGGACTGAGGGGAGAGGGTAGTCCTGCTGCTTTTGGTGTTGAGTTGCGCTAAACCCAGTCTGACTCACCCTGATAGTAAGGTAAAGATGTGGCAGATATGGTAAAGCATCCTTATCTAAAAACGCTAATCTGACACAGCTGATCTGGAGACACATGGCTGACAATCCATCACTCTGGAGGCCTTGGACACCCCAGAGCAAAGCTGAGCAGCAGGGCTGGGCCAGCTTCACTGCTCCGTCACATCTTCCAAGTCCCACCTGGCAGATAGAGGAGCAGACAGTGCCTCGGGAGGGTGCGAGGCAGCCCTGGGCAGCACAGATCCTCGGGCAGCACAGGACCTGCATCACCTCTTTCCAGAAGAAGGAACTGGCTGTGTTTATAGAATAAAAGTCCAGTCCCACTTGCAAATAGGAATGTTCTTCTAACATATTCCTCCTTGGAGTGTGTGGAGATTCCTCTGTTGGGTTTTGGGGATGGCCACAAACGATACTCCTCAAGGTTAAGAGAAAGAGGCCTGAGTGTTGATATTGGTGAGTTACATCAATCTACTTAAAAATTGTTTATTTTTGCTAGCTTTAATATAATTGCCTTAGTATAGTGCACTGTATTATATTGTACACTACTAGTAGTTTTGGCTTTCATACTATGTAGTAAATAATTCTGATTAAGACCTTTTATCTAATCATTTGTCATAATAAATAAAAAAATTATATAAATGTATCTGATTTGCTATCTTTCAATTCTGCAGGACAAAATTACTTAAACTGTTGACATACTCTGAGGCTGAGATTGGATCCAGCCCCCCCTAAGTTTCTCTCTGAGGCGTTTAGAAGGCAAGGGAGTCCTCTCGGTGCCTCGCGGCTCAGCAGCAGGGCTTCTTTAATAAACCTCGTCTGAAGTTCATAGTCCACCCGCGACAGTTTGGTGTAGTCTTGGCAGGATGGCAAATGATTTTGAGAAACAGACAAAAGGTTTAACAGAATATTTATGGAGGCATAGTATACACATTGACGCTGATGATCCCTGGCCAGGGGACAATTGGTATGAGTGGGGAAAAGATATAGGATAAATTAGATACAAAACGGGGATCACTGAAGGATAAAAAAGGAAAAGGTATTATCTGTCAGGCACTGGGATTATGCCTAAAGGCTGCATGGCAATGGAGAGAACAAATGCTAAAAGAAACTAATAATCTGAGAAAAGAAATTGAAGAAAGAAAACTTGTAGAACTTTCTCTACAGTATCAAAATGACTGATTGAAAAAACAGTTAAAAGAAGCTAAGAAAAAGACAAAAAACTTGGAAGGAGAATTAAAATTTACATTATTAAAACCACCGAATCCTATTGTTAAAAAATTACAAGAATTGATAGTTTGGCCTGAGAACTGGGATGGTGATAATTGGGAAAGCCCTGATGAAAATACTGATGAGGTCAAATGGGACTATGATGAAAAAATGAAACCCCCACCTCTTAGAGAAAAAGGAATTCCAAAGTTGAAAAGGAGTCCCATAACTAAACCCGAAGTGTCAGAAGGACCTCAGGGAGGTCAGAGGAGGAACACAGTCAGAACTGCTCCCTGGGATCCCCTGCAATGGATAAATGTACATGAAAAGTATGAATGAAAACCAGGGGAGTCTGAAACTAAGTATTTGTGGAGAGTGAGTCTCTCGGGGGGAGACAGAATTTTGCTGGATGGGTTTGAGACCTCTGGGTTCTGGGGTCCCAGAGTCTTATTAAACCTGGGACCTGAGCTTGCCGATGAACCGCATTCAATAACCAGCAGGGTTGCATATTGGGCAGGAGGAATCCATATTCTGGACAGAGGAGAGCCAGTTTCCATACCCATAAGGTCAGTGGGTGAAATGTTTGCCGCTGGTACGAAGGCAGCTTGCCTGCAGGCAGTGCACAGAGACGAGCACACAGAGACATTCCAATCTCCGCGGAGGTGGATCCTAGTTTATTAAGACCCCTGTTAAAAGGAGCCCCTACAATACTAGAAATGTATTTAGTGAACGACGAGATGAAATCAGAGAAGATGTAATGCATAATGAATCTTTACAAGAGCCACAAGCCCCAAGGAGAGTTATCCCTATGTGGGCAGATCTCTTACATGACATGGTGAACTATGCAAGAGACGTGGGCTGGGAAAATCACTGTGGAGAGCAAACTCGGGCTAGTGAAAGGACCCCAAAGCCTGGAATGCAGAGACCTCCTGAAAGACCAATGAGGACTTTTAAACAGAATCCACCCGAAAGAAAAGAAAACTCAAAGCCTCACTTTCAAGAACAGCGAAATGCAGTGACAGCAGAGTTAGTCACAGCCATACAGAGGAGAAGGGAAACGAGTAGGGAAAAGCCTCTACAGGAAAACCACACCCCCAACCCTTCTGGAAAACAAAAGTAAAACAACCTCTAAGCACTGGGTGAACTTTGGGCCTTAACACTCAGGACATTCTTTTCTTCCCATCATCCGGTAAGGGTGGGCTTCATATCTACTTACCAGTAGGACCTAGAAAAAAAGCCTTTGAGCACGGGAGCTCAGCTATCTCTGATCATCGCCAGAAAAGCTAAAAAATTAAACTTAAGTTTTAAAAGAAAGAGAATCCATCTAAGAGGGATCAACGAACAAATTACTATATGTAATATGGTATATTATACTGCCAAAGTCCATTTGTGGTTGACTGAGGAAAAATGGATGGCCTCACACACATTTGCAATTGCAGATCATGAGGAAAACATTGTAGGATATGATATTCTTAAAGGAAAAATTTGGCAATTGCCCAATGGGAATGTCTGGTCATTTGGGCCCACAAAAACTCCATATAGTACATTTTCTGGGGAAAAAAAAAAAAGAAAAATAATCCATTAAAAATTTCTCCAGTTTTACCTGTTTCTGCTGCCCTCCTGCAGCCAAAGAAGGGGTAAAGGAATTAATTAAAAATTTAGAACAAAGGGGTAATCTATTTAAGACACATTCCCCATATAATAATCCTGTTTGGCTGCTAAGAAAACCAGATGGGAGCTAGTGCTTAACAACTGATTATCGGCAACTTAATAATAACAGAGAATCACTGCTGCTGTCCCAAATACTGCAAATCTCACTGCTGCCCTGCAAGCAGCTGCAATAAATGGACGGCAGTTTTTAATGTAAAGGATGTGTTCTTCATGGTTCCCCTTCAGGAAGAAGACAAACCCAAATTTGCATTCACTTGGGAGGGAACACAATACACCTTTAATTGCCTGCCCCAGGGGTATAAGTATTCACCTACCATAGGACACCATGCTTTAGCTGAACTCCTTCAACAAGTGAAAATCCTGGAAGGAGTACAAATCTATCAACACAGTGATAATGTGTTGATAGGAGGTGAAGAGGAAGATGCAGTAAAAACAACAGCACAGGATATATGGAATAAATTAAATGTCAAGGGGACAGGAATGCCTCTACTAAATGCTAAGGCCCTTCTAAAGAGGTAAAATTCCCAGGAACCTGGTGGGTTGCTGGTCAGGCTGCAATCCCAGATGGAACCATTACAAAATTGGATGCTATACGCACTCCTACTACTAAAAAGGAACTTCAAAAGATCATGGGTACTTTAGGATACTGGAAAAATTGCGTTCCTGGATCTTTTATAATAGCAAGACCATTGCACACATTAATGAGGAAAAAACAGACCTGGGAATGGCTTGATAGTCACAAATAAGCTTTGAAAACACTGAGAGGAGAATTAAAAACATATCAATCACTAGGACCTATTCATCCTAGTGATCCTATAATAGTTGAATGGAGTTTTGCTGAACATGGGACTTATTGTAATATGTTCCAGAAAAGTCCACATGGACCCAAAAAACCATTAAGGTTCTGTTCCACAGCATTGAAGGATACTCATAAGAGATACATTGTTTGGGAAAAGGGATTATTATCTCTGACCTGAGCTCTTAAACAAATAGAAAAATTCAACAGCATCAACCTGTGCAAGTCCAAGGACCTTTCAACCTGTTAGTCAGTATTAAGAAGGGCAGTGCTTCACCAGATGGAATTGCACAAAGACCAACAGTACACAAATGGTTTGCATGTCTCAGGACTTATGGATTAGATGAATGTAATTGAAAGGATGACAAAACCTACAAAGTTACACAGCTGTGACCCCAGATATGCTGGCTTCGCTGCAGCCGTATAAACCTAGTCCTATGATGCTCCTGCATTTACATCAGACTCTGAAGTTAAAGATGTCTGGTTTGTTGATGTCTCAGCCAAACACATTGATGGTAAATAGAAGAAGTACAGAGCAGTTGCTTTTAACGTTCAGACAGGAATGGAAGTAGTAGAAGAAGGAATGGGAAGTGCACAGGTGGGAATGGTAAAAGCTGTATTGCCGGCAGTAAGAGAGAAAGCAAGACAATATATGTTGATTCTTATGCAGTCTGGGCTGGTGCCAGTGGTTGTGTCAATGGAAAACATTAGTTTGGCAGGTAAATGGAAAAGAGGTGTGGCAGAAGGAAGATTGGAAGTGGTTATTTTTATAGGCTCAAACCCAGCCAATCTACATAGGATGGGTCAGAGCTCATGCCAATGATCCAGCCTTCCAGGACAATCTAAAGGTGTTCCAACCAGTCAAAGTCAAACCACCCCAAAGTGGGATTGTACCTATGACTCTAATGGACACTCGAGGACCACTAGCCTGGGTGGATACAGACTCTAATGGCCACCAACATGGAATCAGTTCATGGATAATTCCCACATTCTGAACTTAGGAGATTGATCTATCCCATCTGGTACACCTGCTGAGATATATATTGTTTTATTTTACAGATCAATGGCTGCTCCTGGCCACCATCCTGATGGTAACGCCTGGAACACTACAGTGGATAACATCCTTCCAACAGCTTGGAGTCTGCCAAAGTGTGGACTTGCAAACACAACAGATCTCATGGGCCAGTGTGTATCTGCCTACAAGGGTCCCTCTACAACTTGAAGGTGGAGTTGTCATGCATCAACACCTGTGGAAATGAGCATTACCCTGGTTAAAAACTGTTGGAACATCCTGATCAAACTGGTACAACTGAAAAAGGATAATCAAAAAACATTAATCACTGTCCATCACGATGTGGAAAAATACACTGTTGTCCTAGAGCAAGTGAAAAGGGATAGAGAACATCACTGTGGGATGACTTGTTTGAATGATTCCCAACCACAATGGGCATTCAGAATTTATTCTTAGACCTTGTTATTACAATATTGTTATTAATCAGAATCTGGTTTTTATAAGTAATCACTTAATATATATTTTATATATGAGTATGATACCTAATCCAACAAATGAGGATACTAATGATTCTACAAGTACATAAATTAAAATAATCACAGTGTCTCTTGCCAGAATCAATAACTAATTCTATAGTGTGCTCCATTTAATATTATTAACTAAATTCTAACTGATTTTTATAATAATTTTGTATATAAAAGTATAAGGTATGATTATAATATAGCTAACACTTTTTCAAATTATTTAAGGATAAAATAGTAAAACCTAGGACACTGATGTATCTCAACATGTTTAACGGTAATATACACATATGCAGTGGACACTTCTATAGCATGGAGGCAAGAGGTCCCTGCATTACCACTTCATGAGGTAAAGGTGATTGGCTGCAGTCATGGGGTGGAGTGTAGCAGGATGCTCTGCCCTGGAACACGGTCAAGCAACTTGAACGTTGCCCTGTTTGCAAGGCTGTCAGTGGTGGACTGTGAGTGGGCTGCTTTTGGTGTTGAATTATGCTAAAACCAGCCTGACTCACCCTGATGGTGAAGTAGAAACGTGACAGATATGTAAAGTATCTTTATCTAAAAATGCTAAGCTGACACAGCTGACATGGAGACATATGACTGGCAGTTAATCACTTTATACTATAAAAGTCCAGTCCCACTTGCAAACAGACAGGTTCTTCTAACATATTCCTCCTTGGAGTGTGTGGAGATTCCTCCCTTGGGTTTTGGGGATGCCTACCAAGGATTCTCCTCGAGGATAAGAGAAAGAGGCCTGCCCATGAGTGTTGATATTGGTGAGTTACATCAATCTCTACTTAATAGTTCTTTCTTATTGCCAACTTTAATAAAATTGCTTTAATATAGTCCACTGTTATACTATACACTACTAGTAATTTTAGCTTTTATACTGTGTAGCAAATAATCCTAAGATCTTTTTTCTAATAGTTTTTCATAATAAACAATTCATTTTATGTAAATGTATCTGATTTAACATCTTTCAATCCTGCAGGGGAAAAAGTTACTTAAACTGTTGACAAACTCTGAGGCTGAGATTGGATCCAGCTGACCCCAGGCTCCTCTCTGAGTAGTAGTTAAGAAGGCAGGGGAGTCCTCTCTGCACCTCATGGCTCAGTGGTGGTACTGTGGGTGAGAGCAGCACAGTCTCCCCACACTGGTTGCAGGTGGGTATTAACATGGGCTAGCCCTTTTGGGTGACCTGTGTTCAAGCTTTTCCCACTTACCCCCGCCAAATATCACCTCTAGCTCCCAGCTGACTCTGGGCTATAATGTAGCTGCAGTATTAAGAGCCAGAGGATGGTTGTGCATTTGTTCAAATTGCAGTGTGGATTCTGTTGCTGAGTAGCATCTAGCATTTAAACTGTTGGTCTCAGTATTTCAGAAAGAGTGTGTTGTTCTGCTTCTTCCTTTTCCCAATTTAGATGGCTGGAGGGTGCTAAAGAACAGCTCATTGGTGTCTCTGCAGCTCACCAGCTCCAGCCTGCCCAGCATCCTCAGCTTTTGAGCTTCAGGCACTGGCATGGGTGCAAGATCAATTAATCACCACAGTGCTGCAGAAAACAAAGGAGATCTCAGTACAAGAGGAGCCAAAGATGCCTGAGAAACAGTTGCTCCTTGTTCAAACATGCAGGCTGCATCCATGTAAGGAGTCAGACCAGTCAAGAAGAGAGGCTTGAGAAAGGAACAGGATCTGCATTAATCTTTACCTAATGGTGAGAGTGCCTATTTCTTATGAGCTTCAATTCAGCATTAATTAAATTGCTCACCTTCCTCCACAGAAGTAACTACACTGATATAGAGTGTGGGATTTGAGTGCAAGCTGACAGCCCATGGTGGCTTAGGTGAAAGGTGGAGAGGCCTGTGATGACAGGCAGCCTCTGCATCCAGGACGACACTCTGGGTAACACTGGGGAGCCACAATGGCCAAAATTATGTATAAAACCCCAGCTTCTATCCTGCCCTCGGTCCTCTTGGCTTTCACAGAAATACTCCAGTACTGGTAGGCACCAAGTTTTGTGGGAATTCACTGCTCTACTTCCAGCTCTGAAGCTGGGTTGATAAGAGATTACCTTCAGTAGAGGCCATCAAAATACCTCAATATGTGACTGTCCCACTACTGTGGGCTAAGGGCGGAGACACCATCACTTCCCTCGGTGACCTGTGCCAGTGCTCAGTCAACCTCACATAAAAAAGGTTAAATTTTTTTTCCTCTTAGTGAAACTGTGCTAACTGCTCCTTGTGACTTTCCTGTCATTCATGCACCTGGAAATGGTTTCCAGGAATAAAGTTGAGGCTTGTCAGCTTGTAGTTCTTTGGGTCCTCCTTCCTGTCCTTCCTGAAGATAGGAGTGACATTTGCTTCCCCCAGGCTTTGGGCACTTACTCCTCTTATTTTATGGGAAAATGTGTCAGTCCTTAAAATGTGGTGAAACAGCATAATCACTGAAAAGACTGTATGTGAGAGAGACTTTTCCTGGCCTGGCTGTGCTGGCAAATACTTCAGAGGTAAAGGGTGCCTTGGAAAACAGAGGATTATTTTTTACTCTAACCTGTGTTTCAACTCCATCCATGGATTCACAAATAACATCTGGCAAGCCTCTGCTTAGGTAATCTTGTGGACTGTAACAAATCTGTGAGTGCAAAAGCAGGGAAAAAGAAGTTCAACTCCCTGTGGGCATCTCTCTCTAACGATTCACTCCTGGCATGACAGGGAGCTTGCAGCACTCTCCATGACTGATCTGTGCTCAAGAGTCCCAGCTCTGCAGTGAATTGTGTCAGCCATTCCCTAAATGGCAGAGGAAATACCTTAATACTCATCCATACAGTAATGGAAGTAAGAACATCAACAACAAAAAGATAATTAGGGAAAGCTATCCAATAGAGATGCAAGTTAACCTCCCTCCACAGAGCCCTTTATAGATCCTGGGATTTTGTGCACTTATTACTTCTATTAAACATGACATATTTAAAGCTTCCCTTTGCCAAAAGTGCTCTTTCACTCTTTCTCTCTGACCTCACTTAGCTAGTTAATCAACAAAAAGGCAGATTAAAGGGGAGATAAATACGATTTATTAAACACTTGAGACCACTGGAAAAAACATAATGTATAAAACCTTCATGAAACCTACAATATTCTTAAACATTTTATTTTGCTGAAGATTTTGAACTATTAATTGCTAGCAACATTCAAAGTTTCTCTACCAACCATTCCCTTGCTTGCAAGGAGCTTAACCAGCTCCCTCCACACCACCCCTGCTGCTTCTCCTGTTTCCTCTTTGCATCCAAGCTTGTAGAAACCACAGTTTGATCTAGGTAGAAAAAACAAGCACTAAATATACCTCAGGTCTAGGTTACAGTTCAAAAAAAAAGGGGCTGTTTTTTGAAAGTGGACAAGGTATTTGCCTAATGTGAAAGGTCCCTGGCAGGCCAGCACACAGCCAGTGCAGTTTTTTGGTCTGCAGCACCAACATGCAAGGTGGAGATCATTTGGGGCTGGGTCAGCTACTGTGAAGCAGGTTTTGTGGAGTCAAAGTGGTGGGCTAAGCCATGGGACAGCAGCTGATTTCTGACTGACTTCAAGCAGGGGTGCAACCTCTTCCCTCCTTCCCTCTGTGGCTTTGTCTCATTTCCAGAAATTGTCATTTGCTGCTGCAGGGCCCCTGGGTTCCAGCAGGAACGTCTCGTTCGCGGTTGGGGCTGGGTGAGGATTGAGGTGGTGGAGATGTCTGGGGAGGCAGTGCCACCACATGGTGCTCCTCCAGCAGGGGCACAGCGATCCCATGTGCCAGTCCCTGTGTCAGACAGCGCTGGTGGCTGCAGACCAACATCCTCAGCGGGCATGGAGTTACTGACACAGCTAAACGGCAGGACACCGTGGTGATCACTGGCCAGTATAAGGCTCCAGCACTTGGTGTATCCATGGCAGGACACACAGCTTGGCTGGATCCAGCATTGCTGGATGTGAGTGGAGACAGCACCCTAAAATAGCCAGGGGCAATCATGGAAAGCACATTCTGCACGGAAGACAGTCAGACACGTTTGCTCCCACGTGCAGTGGGAGTTGTGGTGGCTGTCTGAACCAGCATTTCAGCCTTCAGGAGTTGTGAGGCAATCCTGTGCAGCTGTATCCTCTCTCACTTCGAGCTACATGATGTCATACCCTGCCTCTGCTGCCAGAGCCTCGCATCACACTTGGGCACTTGCTGCTGCTGAGGAGCCCTGTGATAACCTGCCAATCTGCAGTCATGTATCAGGATGTCTCAATGGGTGCAAATCAGGAACAACTCCGTAGAAGTTAATTACACTGGTGGAAAACATGGGCAGTGAGCCTTCTGTGCACTTATCAGTGAGACTTATTAGTCATGAATTACTCAAAACCGTACAGACAAAAACAAATGCCTGGCTGGCACTATTGAAGTAACTGCTTCAAGTTAACATTTATGGGAAATGGTCTGTGTAATGGGAAGCAGCTCTTTCCTTCTGAGCTCACGTGCCACTGAAGAGTTTACTGTCTTCTGCGTGTCCTTGCCGGTCATCTTTTGTCATGTTGAGAATGTATTGGTTTTATTAACATCCTTTGGCCTTTGGGAAGTTATGATTACTTTGGGAATTTATTTCAAAAGCATCTTCCTTGAGACTGAATCTGTATAAAAAACTCATGTAGCATAGCAAGAAAAGAGGGAGTTCTGAGAACTGCCGTGCTCTTCCCTCATGTTGCAGCTTCCAGTAAATGCCCCAGGAAAGCTGCAGTCCCTGAGTTTGGCTTGAACCCCTGGGGAAAGTTAACCTGCACCATCCCCGGGTGCCAGGCACCAGCAGGACTTTTTCTGTGATGCTGTTATGGTCCTTTTTAGTAGATCCCTTTGGGCGGATTAGAACTGAATGACTGGCATATACATATCTATTTTTTTTAGGTTTATTTTAGAACAATTTGGTTGCAATGGAAAGAAGGTGTGTAGCCATTTTGGTTGTTATCTATAGATATATAACAATGTAAAAGTATAAAAATATCACTTAAGAAAATATATTAGGAAAAGAAAGAAAGAGAAAGAAAGGATTAGAGCAGACAGTGGAGAGGAAAGCTGTCATCACCTATGGATCCAGCAATGAGACTTGATTGTTGCAATTGAGATGTCCATTGGTCAAAGTGATGGTTGCAGTCTTGATCTGTTGAAAGTTGGATCAGCTTCTTATCAGGCTTTTATCTGGCTCAAAAATCATCAACAAAGGCTGGTTTGTCATGGACATCCTCCAGGGGTGGATGTGCACCCCGTGCACTTGGGCTGTGCTTATGCAGATCAGAGGTTTTGGCACCACACACCCAGCACCTCTCCTTCTACTCCTCAGCTGGGGATGCAAACCTGGGCTCAGCAGAGCACACCCTGCTGCTTTTGCAAGTGGTCGATGGTTTGAGTCACTGACCCTTAACATTTTGGTCTCTCACAGATGCCAAGGTCCCCAGCACACATCTGGCCCTGATGGTGTCCCCTGGTCAGGGGGCCCGCTCACACCATGGACCACTCCTAAAGCAGTGTGACCCCCTGTGCCAGCTGCTCTCAGGGGTGGAGGTCCTGCAGGGAATCAGCTACCAGTAGGGTTGTCAGGTGCTTTTTAATAAACACCTGAGCATGTCCTGGGCCAGCAGAGAAAGGATGTGAGTAGTCTGTGGCAAGAAGAGGTGAGGCAGCACAGCTGGGGGCCAAGAGGGACCATTCCTCTCATGGCAGGAGGTACCTTCCACACCATATCTGAGCCTTATAGTGCTGTGTCAGGCTTTCCTCGACAGAGGCTTAGATTTCACCATCCCAGGTAGAAATTCTGGAGAATGTATTGTTGAAATGATGGGAGCGGGCAACCAGACCTGCTGAAGAACATGGCCATGAAAAGGGGGCAGGAAGCAGGAGTCACAGCAGGGATGTTGAAGGAGAAAACTCATAATTAGGTGGTGATTAGGTGGTGCCATCCTCTGTACCAGCACCTTTGCTGGGGCACCCATGGCCATGGCGCCCAGGACACGGCAGCAGTGGCATTTGCTGTCCCAGGGATGTGCTGATGCACCCTGGCTATTCAGTGCTCCCCAGCTCTGGGCTGATGTGTGGTCCCAGGCCAGTCATGGAGCTGAGGGTTTTGTTAGCACCCAGAAAGACCATGTTCATCTCAGCCTGACCTTTTCTCTTTTAAATCCCAGTGGTGGAGGAGTTACTCAGATTAGGGACAAAATTGGCAGATTGCAGCAAAGGTTTCTGAAAGGTTTCATTATCAACAGAAATTTCAGCTTATTGAAGCAATTTCCTAAGTCTTTTAACGTAACTCTAAGCCCAGCAGTTTTATCCTGAAGGGCAGGGAAACATTTGGAAACCTGTTAGACTCTCTACTGTGAGCTGTTCCTATGGGAAAGTGGAAGTTGGCTGTAGGAACAAATGAGCAATAGTAATACTCAGCAAGTCATTCCGTGCCATTTTTACTGCACAACAGTACAGATCACACAAGTATTGTGCCTGTCCACATGAAACTCGGCACCTGGATTCTAGTGTTCCCCCAGTCCCTGTAATGAGAAATATCTCAACACTCCCAAATACTTCAATTAAATTAAATGCCAATCCTTCCTGTATGACATGAAGGCAATGTCGAATAATCACTTGGAGTACAAAAGCCCCAGGATAGTAAACCCTTTAAGATCAAAATATCTGTGGAATTTTTTTTTTTAAACCAGGCACAGGTTTCGGGTTCCCTTGATGATTCTGCTTCCATTTGCTGAATTTATTTCACTGGGGTGTCAGAAAGGCAGTAGTCAAGTATCTGTGTGGCAGCTCATGTTCATATGTGTTGAACTAGAGAGGGCAAGAAGGTCCTGCTGCCCACAGCCCAGCCCAGCCCAGAATCACAAGGCCACATCTGCCCCATGGACACAAGAGCAGCTGCTTATCGCTGGTCACTGGAACAACCTATGTTTAAAACATGTCTGGAGAGGATGTGTCCAGGGCTGGGGTTTATGTTCCAGGTCAGCAGTTAGGCAGCTGCTGGGCAAAATGTGCACAGCTGTGCCTCCCTTAGGGGAGACAGACCTGTGCCTCCCTCTTAACGGGTAGATGTTCTAAGTGTCCACCCCAACACTTCCACAGCTCTCCCAGGGTTAACATTTATGAAGCAATATTTAAAGACTCCCTGTAAAAATGTACTTTTGCCCCAAGGCCAGCACCCTGCAGAGAGGGACAGACCTCTGCTCTACAGGAGATGAACCTCCATGGCTTGAGAGGAGCCAAGTCCTACCTGGGACAAGCCACTGTCTCTCCATTTTCCCTCAGGTACTCGCCACCAGTGCATGCTTTGGCTGGCCTGTCTGTTAACAAATGACCCCGAGCACATGTGCAGAAACAGGGCCAAAATAATGCTCATGGCACAATGCCAGCCAATGGGTCCCAGCCTGGAATAGCCTCCCGACAGCCGGCTGCCTCCTCCGCTTACAGCCCAGGGAGAGCCAGCATGACTCTTGGGCAAAGGGCTCCTCGGGCAGGATCCCTTTCACCTAAGTTTAGATCCTCACAGCCTGCAGCTGAGCGAGCTGGCCACGGTCCCTTGGAGAGAAGATCAGGCACTGGCAGAGGGCACATCACCTCAGCCCGGGTTAGATGAAGGTCAGATGAAGCAGCCTGGAAACACCATCTGTTTCATCAACTATAAAAGGGTTCTCAGCTGCCAGCTCTGGGATGGGATTCACCATACTTGAGGTTTGGTTCCTTTGCCTGAGCACGGATGTCCAGTATTTCCTTGGCCTGCAGCTGCTGGCCCCCAAGTCTTCCTTGTGCCCAGATCCAGGCCAATCACCATGTGCCACAAACCCTTCAGAGCAGCACACTGGTGGCCAAGAGATGGGCAGGTCTTGCTCAGCCTCGTCCTGCCCTGGGCTTTTGGAGGAGAGATGTCATGCCCACTGACTGGCTGCAGATGGGCACTGACAGGGGATACCACATTCATGGCAAAATGTACAGAACTGTCCACAATATTCCAGTAGTGGAAGTTTATACATTAGGGGGTTTTCCTTTATTTTCTTGTTTTCTATTTTTTTTCTTTTTTCATACAGTTTAATTTCAGAAGATGTAGGCTTTATGTGTCTGCTTCTAATCAATAAACCAAAAGGAACAGCTCTGACATCCAAGTGATTCCTATGCTAATTCCCAAACCCTTCCTCCAGGCTTTGAGACAATAAAGCCTTCTCAAACACAGTTTTAAGAAAAAAATACAAGAAGTAGAAGAACTTTCTACAGCTTCTTCATATGAAGACTGATGAGCTGTTTGAGTTGAAGCATTCTTAATATCTCAATTCTTAATATCTCAACTGGAGCCAAACAATGGGATATGTGAAATGTTATCCTGAACAATTAAACCCTGGTAAAGTTTAAGAAACTAAAAACAGGAAAGAAAAACATAAAGGAAATGGCTAGACATATTTATCTGCAGCAGCAATAACTTGCCACTTAATACTAATAACGATCATGTTCATATTGGTTTAGCCAGGTGCCAAATGGGATTATTGTCTCATTTGCGACATGTAATCAATAGGGAAATAATAGCAGGAAGCCTCTAGTGACTAGAAACAACCCAGATCCCAGGAAACGGTGCTTTTATTCCTGCTCCAAGACCTCCCTTCTCGCTCTGCCTGCCAGTCCCCTGTCCCTCCCACACACGTAACGAGGTGTGCTGAGGGCAGAAACACCCGCTGCCACCAGTGACCCGCAAGCTTCTGGGTTCAGTCGCTGACCTCGCTTTCCCTTTTGGAGCAGAGCACAGTCACAGTGCCACGCAGCGCCTCGTTACTCAGCATTCCCTCGCTGTAAGCGCTCCCTCAGCCGTGTTTCCAAGAAGCGGGGCTGTCGTCACTGCGTGGCTTTCGGGCTGCAGCAAGAGAACGCTCCCTGGGCTGATGCCATTTCCATGTCAGGCACGGCTACACCCTGCCCATGCTGGAGGGGCAGCAGCTCTGCTCTGTTCACAGGGCAGCCCAGCTCTGGGAAACCGCAAGAAAAGGGGCCTATCCCATATCTGTACCCAGTACCTATTTTTTAGGAAACTACAAAGCCTGTAGTGCTTCATCCTTGGGGAAAGCCACAGAGGCAGCTTTCTACTGTCTGTGCCTCTCCAGGCTTTTGTAGGTTTTGCTGTCACAAGCTGACTATGAATTTAAATTAAAGTTTTTCTATAAACTTTTGTCATACGGTGTTCTGACACCAATCCAGTAAAAGCTTTATTCACCCCAGTTCTGAGCAGGTTATGATGACTGAACAATGATTGGTTCAGGGACTGGAGACTGATGGGGGAAAGAAAGGTGATTTTTAAAGGAATTCAGAGTCTGGACCTGTTTTTCTGACATAATAAAGAAAACACTTAAGCTTTTCCTCTTTCATTTTTAATGGTCAGTCATTTCCTTCTTATATTTTATTGGGAAAAAAATAGGAGGAAACCCAGATTCTCACACCCTTACTGTCCGGAAAATTCATTAGCAATCCTAACAAACATTGTTTTTCTTACAAATATTGTTCCATATTTTAAAATTAAATAGGAAATGAACTGGAAAAGAAATTAAAACCTGTAATACCAACAGACAGTTCTCCCTCCTTTCAACTGTCACAAAGTGACCAGTTCACTGGCTGTCCAGCAGACAAAGCATATTCCTGAATTTCTAAGAAAACAGAGAAAAGGCAGGCAAAACTTTTTTCAGAGGGAGAATATTTCAGGTCATCCTTATGCACGTCACAAAAATGTGAAAACAAATCAGAAAATCCCTTACCCCACAGGATTGTTTGGTTTATATTTTTAGTTTAGCCTTGAGGTTCATGGCCAAGATATGAAACCAGACAAATCTTTTGCTGGCTCTGCTCCAGAGTCCCTCTTTAACTGCGGGAAGATTAATGAGCCTCTCTGATTTTTCCGTGCTCTCATATGTACTATATACATACATATTGTCAGACAGAGAGGAACACAGGGTCTATAAATGACTCCAAAGTCTTAAATCCCAGTCTCTACTGAAGTGTCAAAAATAACCAAGTTGTTTTCATGAAATGGCTGTTATTAAAATAGCCACAGGAAAAGGAAAGGGGGCAGCAGGTCTCTGACAGTCACACGGGTGAATACCCCACCCCCAGCGCAGGGAGGGACATGGTGCTGTCACCCTTCCCCAGCACCTTTTGAAGTGTCCCTACCAAGCAGCACAGACATCCCAGCAAGGCGAGACAGCAGTGGCACCTGCCATCTCCTGGGATCTCTTCTGGATTCTAATGCTGCCCTGGGTAACTCCCTGTGTGGATCTCTGGTAGAATTACATGGAATTCATTATTCAAACATGGCTCTAGGGAGACTTTTCTTTTTTCCACTAAACTCCAAATTTTTTCTTTCTCCTCTTATCCTCTGGCTGAACAAAAGAAACCCCATGATTTTCTTTTACAAAGCTGGTAAATCGGCAGGTCAAGTGGAAAAGAGAAAAAGAAGAAGAAAAAAAAAGAAAAAAAATAAACAGCAACAGAAATGGAAAAATAAAAGAGCTGTGGTAAATGAAGACATTACAGATTTCACCTGCAGTAATTAAGGGAGCAACCACTGCAGGTCAGTACCTCGCAGGGGAGGCAGTCAATCTGCGAATTACTGCATTAAATGGAAATGGGTCAGCTCATGGCTGCTCTACAAAACCCAGTCGTCATTCACACGCTTGCAAATATGGGAAAACAGGAGCTGGTACATCAGCAAGTGCAGCACTGTTCAGAACAGCCTTTGCTTGTCAGCCTTAGCTGAAAACAGACCTCTGGGCAGAGCACACCGAGCCCCTGCCACCCCAGTCAACCTGTGTGGTGCCGGCTTGGAAACGGGAGAAAGGAACAGCGTCTCACAGTGACCCCCAGTGACCGGTTTTAAAGCCAGGCCTGGGACTGAGGCTCCTGTCTTGCAGCTTAAGGAAATTTTTGTTTCTTCTAACTTTTTCCCTCGTGCACTGCCTACTCACCCAGAAGAGCAGACATGCAAGCCTTTTGCCTTTCTCAGCCACAGGGACTTTCAATCCTCCATTTTCCATTTCTCCAGTAAACATGAATCAAGGCAGTGCCGAAATCATGCATTATCTTCCCAGCTGAAATGGGAAAAAACCAGGATTCCTAGATGGAGAAATAGGGATTTTATAGGAAGTAGGACATCTACTTGAAAGTAGGAGATGTGGGAGTTTGTTTTCTCTCCTGCCATCTCCACACAATACAATTTTTTCCTTTAGTTGAGCCAATGTTTGCTTAATGCAACACCCATGAACAGCCTGGAGAGCAGAGACAAGAGAACAGAGACCAAACTGTTACAGAAGGGGACCTGGCTGGGTATTGTGAAACCCACTCCAGCACCTGCAGACCAGGGAACACCTGGATCTCCCTATGATTTTGCCCCTTCCTCCCTTTGCTCCTTCAGTACAATCCCTTACTGCAGAGATGGAAGGGAGCTGGCTGAGTTCAGGTGGATTTGGGGCTCAATTAATCACTAAACACCAGCTGGTGACACCAGCAAGTGCATCAGCACAACAGGAAAGCGTGTGCAGAGTGAAACAGCTGGTGGTGAGTCCCCCCTGCCCACTGCACACACCTGGGGGAGGTTATTTCTCCCGCTGGGTGGTGCCCTGGACCCAAGTGTTCAGACTGCTGCCGTGGCAGCTCTGTGGTGGGAACCAGAGTATGGCAAGGTGAGCCAACCAGGTGCGCTATGAAAATGCTCCCTTGAGCTGAACTAAACCACTGATGAAGACAGCCTCAGATTTCTTTTATAATTCCTCATGGAAAATATGAATTTTGCACACAATTTCATGTAAATTAGTTTTGGGGTTTTTATGGGTTTTTTTTAGGTAGGCATTGCAGCTATAATTAGACAGTCGTTCTGGACATAAAAAATTCCTTTTGGGGACTGTATACAAGATTAAATATCTAAGTTATGAAACACTGAGACAGGGGAAGGCATAAGTAGGAAAACAGTAGCCTGCAGATTTGATTGCTTAAGATGGGAGGGAAGCACTAGGTAGTTTTGATTCTCAGCATTGAAAGTAAAGAAATTATTGTTTTTATTCACAGTAAGAACTTGTTAACATACCCAGATATTACCAAATGGACTTTTTCTATAAGCTCTTCTGAAGTAAAATCAGTATCATTAAATCATTATTGCCAAAAAAATAATCTGAGAAGTTTGTGATCATTAGACAAAACCTTTGGGCGAACTTAAAAAACAGATTAGCAGAGAAGTAAGAAAAGTGCTCAGTAATTACCCCCGGAATTTTATAGTTTTGTTTGCTTTTATGTTCATTTGAAAAACCATGGAGCTCCTCTCACCAAAGAACCACTAAATGAATTGCTGATTTCAGCCCTACAGCTGTGGTATGTCAGGGGAATTGAACGGCTCTGGAGCTGTGTGTATAAATCAGGCAGATGCCGTCTCTCATTCTGTCCTGTCTCTCCTGTTTCTCAGTGGTGCTTTCCAAGCCCGTCAGGCTTGTCAGTGGTGTCACATCCTATTCCTTTATCTCCTCTCTCCAGCATCAGCATGACCAGGCTTCCACTGATCTGCAGGAGGTTTTGACAGCTTAGATTGAGAGCACGACCCTCACTGCAGTCACAGGAAGCAACCTTTCGATGACATCAATGGCACAGAAGCATTGCCTTTGGCAGAAAATAGCTAAATTGCTAGTTTAGAGAGTATTTAATAAGTTCAAGGAGAGACTGGTTTGCATTTCTTTTACCAAAACCCAACAAAATGATGGGTTTTCCTACATTGCGATGATTTTTGGGTGACTGAGAGACCACAAGGAAGATGCCACACTGACCATAATGCTTCCCCATGGCTTTCACAGCTCCACACTTCCAATTTGATACTGTGATTCCTTGGTATTTGATAATAAAAACAATATTCCTGAGGGTAACAAATCATGGTGGCTGTTAATGCAGCAGGGCCCAGTGGGCTATGAGGTCTTTTTGTGTTTGGTGATGATTTCAAACTCTGAGGTTCCTGAGCACCTCACTGAAAAAGATCATAACACAACATCAGGTGCTCTGTTTAGGGGGTATTCCACTGCAATTTGATAGTGTTGTGATGATGCCCATTTATTGCCGGGTTACTCTTGGGAAACATCCTATATCTGACATCCTAAGCAAACTGTAGTGTCTATTAACCCTCCCGTCCAGGGTGGAATCATGGAACAGTTTGGGTGGAAGGGACCTTAAAGTCCATCCAGTTCCACCTCCCCTGCCATGGGCAGGGACACCTTCCACTAGACCAGGTTGCTCAAAGTTCCATCCCATCTGGCCTTGAACACTTCAAAGGATGGGGCATTCCCAGCTTCTCTGGGCAACCTGTGCCAGTGTCTGAGCACAATCACAATAAGTAATTTCTTCCTAATATCTAATCTAACTGTGCCTCTACTTTGAAGCTGCTTCTCCGTGTCCTATCACTACAGTTCCTGAAGAAGATTCCCTCTCCATCTTTCCTGTAGCCCCCTTCAGACACTGGAAGGTTGCTATGATGTCTCTACACAGCCTTCTCCAGGCTGAACAGCCCCAACTCTCTCAGTCTGTCTTCACAGGGGAGGTGCTCCAGACCCCTCATCAACTTCATGGCCCCCTCTGGACTTGCTCCAACAGCTCCATGTCCTTCTTATATCAGGGGCACCAGAACTGTGTGTTGTATTCCAGATGGGGTCTCACTAGAGCAGAGGATCTGGATCAGGAAGAGCATTAAGGAATTGCTGAAATCTTCCTCTGATACCATCTAGACTTTTACTGCTCACTATATGCCAAAAGCGGCTTTTGAAAACATATATACTACAAATCAAAATTTCCACTGACTCCAGGAATTTCTCCTGAGTAAATAGGAGAAACTGCTTTGTTGTTGTAAGGCCAGTGGAGGGATCTTATGGAGGGTGATAAAGCACTGAGTATGTTCTGTTCTCAGTCACCAAATCCTCCCTGAGTGACTCATTCCGTGTGAGTTTTCGGTTAGCCCAGAACAGTATTCCTCACAACAGCCAAAAGCAAATCACTCCAGGGAAATATGACAATGCTTGGCTGTTGAGGATTCTCCTTGTTTCCAGTAACTTGTAGCTCAAGGACTTTCCAAGCTCTAACTGGCATAACCATTGATTGATTTCTCTGCCATGAATCTAACCGGTGTCTCCTTGACCCCATATAAATTTTAAACATCTATAACATCTTAGTATGGATAAAACTTAGTCCCTAAATATCTAGAACTAATCAATTCTTTAAGCAGCTTCATTGACTTCTGAACTCTCACAGCAGCACTTAATTTGACAATTAATTTAATTTACCACCTTCCAGTGCTAGTATCTTTACTCAAAGCAGTGCACATGATTTTCCCATGACTCGGATTCTTCATTAGGTTCAACGCATGACATGAAATAACAATATGCAGGAGGCTATAAAGGAAGATCAGTGATATAGTGAGGGCTGAAAAAAATTGGATCAGGAGGGATTAAAGATGAATTAAAGGAATGGGCCCAATAGAGAAAGCAAGTGGCTTAATTTACTCCAGTTATTGATGTTGAGATGAAAAGTAAGAATATAAGAAGTAAGAATATAGATAAACCTTCACACTAAAAGCCTTCTCTCTTCTTGACCCACAGAGGTTTAAACTGTCACAAATGTGTGATCACTTCAGTTGAGACGAAATGTGGTTCATGCATACACACATGAAGATTGAAGAATCCTTGGTGAAGGATTCTTCAATCTTCATGTGTGTATGCATGAAGGATTCACATTTTTAAGTGAAACATCAGTGCTTTCTGGTAGTCTGTATTAAATCTAAGAGCCTCAGGGATTGCTCATTTACAGTAGGTAATGCCTTAGTGCCTCATGAGCGTGCTGATTTTTTGTGACCTTAAATCAGAGGTTGTCTTGTGTATTCTGCTGTAGCAAGCTTTGCTTCTTTGCAGAAGCTAACATCTGGGCAAAAATTAGCAGAAATATCAGTTTCAATTAATATATTGTTTTAGACTCAACCTAAATTGTCACTGACCGAACTAGGCCTTAAATGCTATGTGGGAATTAGCTTTCCTAAAAATTCTGCAGCTGAACAGACCTGAGCAGATGACCCACAAGTCATCTGTGAAATACTCAGCTTGGTGAAATAATTTGTTTAACTGTGACCCAAACAATGAAGTATACAGTGTTAGTTGTCAATTAGTGCTGTACCACAGAGCAAGTACAATGTTATGCAAAACAAGCAGCTGCTTTTAAAGCAAGAGAGATACCTCTTATGAGTTCTAATCACCAGCCCCCCCATCTTTTTTAAGGTTTTAAATATAACTCTTGCTTTTCAAATCTCTTGATGAACTCTATTACTAATGTTGGAAGGTGATGATTGTCAGCCAAGAACTACATTAGAGTCCATAATTGAATTTCAAGAGCTGTCAAGAGCAGGCTAATCAAATAGCTGCTACTAGAAGTGATATATGAAAGAAAGAAAAAAAAGGAAGTTCTCTTCTGGCAGGATGCAAAGTGTGTTGTATAGTTTCCCTATGTCATTTCTAATAGTACGTTCAATTTTTCTGGGCTACATTTGTCTGACATTCTTCTCTTGTATGATAATGATTCATTATATATAATGTATTCAAGGACTGTAACTCACCTCTTAGTGCCCAAAAATATGACTGCAGCTAGACATTTGCATTGTAAAACAAAAGCATAACACCAAGGTTTATGAATGATCCTTTCATATTAGTTCCTTGATAGGAATGCTAGCTTTTTTCTTTTCTTTTCTGAAATAAAATACTGACCTCATAAAATCTTAAAAATCTAGCACAGGAAACAATTAACAGCTCTTCCTTCCCTGTGCTTAGGTAATTTGACAATTTTAGGGAGAGATGGAGGGCAAAATATTCCTTGGCCATTCAAGGAGAGTGAAGCACTGCACTCAGGCTACTGATCACTAAATCCATGGCCTGCAGTTTGGAAGTTTTAGCAGTGTTCAGGCTGTGTGATGGGCTGCAGAAATGCAAGCAGTGTCCCCAAACAGTGCCGAGTAAAATGGAGATGATGCTCCCTGAGCCCTCAGTTAAATATACAGTAGTTGTTCATGACAGCAGGGCATGCAACAGGAAAGCTGCCCTGAATTAATTTCTCCTGCCTGCTATTCCCTGCCTGCTCTTGGGCAAGGCATTTATTTTTTCCTCACTGCTTTTATTCCCCTTTTTCAGGATGGAATAAACAAGGCTCCTAATTGCACCAGGACGCTGTGTGAACAGACAGGACCATGTAGGACCTTTGGTTCTACCTTTAGCTGTTCTCAAAGGAAATATGAGCGCAGCCACATTTTTGGTTTCATACTAATTTACACTTCAACATCATGTAACACTCCTCTTGGGCTGAATGGAATCGATTCTTTGCTGCTACTGTACAACCTAGAGAACAACAGCAACAACACTAACACCTGCGGGTTAGCAAAATGTTTTATTATAGTAAAACATACCATACACAGAGAAGAACCAATGGTTATATTTTATCTGTCCCATCAAAGTAAAACACCTTTACAATGTTTTCCATTGGCTTAAAAAGGAAATGCTAATAGAAATAATTACATTATTAAAAATATATAACGCTTTCTATTTATTTTGTTCTATATTAGAAAGGCAAATGTTGGGATGATGATATGGCTTAAATACATTAAATTTTTCCCTCTGGGGAGCTTGTCTCCAGCTAGACCACACATGGAATGAGTTCAGGAATCTCCTACATGACAGCAGGTATCAACCCACATTAGGTGTAAGTTCAGTATCTTCCACCAGAGTGCCTGAGTTGGGCAAGAAGAGGGAAAGTCTGGGATGCCTATTCTATCATGTTTTTCTTTTCCTGCATATTAAAATTTTTCCAGTATATTTTCTTCCTATTTTTTTTTTCCTCTTGGTAACACCAAGTTGGCCCTCCTTTGTTTTAACCATAGCACGGTAAAGAACAGACCACTGTCTTATCACACAAACTCATTTTAGCTTAGTGGAATTAATCACCATGGCTGATTCTTAAAGTTCTGAGAGAAGTGAAGGAACAGGAGAGAAAGAGTGACTCCAGAGAGCAATTCAGAGTTCCTCCATTAACACACCTGCACTGAATCACCTCCTGGAGAAATCTCTCCCTCTCTCTCTACTAATTACAGTGGAAGTCCAGGAAGACTTGGGTGGAAAAAATTAGCTTTTGTGAATCTGGAATTCACGTGAGTCCTACAACATTCAAACCTCCTATGCACTGCAGTCTTCATCTGTGTGGAGAGAGTTCTTAGCTACCCTCAGTCATCTGCTATTCTCCCCAGGAGACAGAGATGCACAGTGTGGTCTTTTCAGGCCTAAAGTTCTCTTACAAGTTGGCATTTGTGCAACAATTAAGGCAGACGATTGTCAGGCTTAGCTGGGATTTCAATGTTCCACTGAAAGACAGAGAAACTTTTAACTGTATTTAGCAGTTCCTCTTAAAAATTACTGAAATACCCATCAGGGAGAAAAGACTGCTACAAAAAATGCACCAGATAAAAGGAAAATGGCCTTTCCAGTGAGCTGAAATACGCTACCTAAAAGTGACAGGAACAGCATCCTATCCTGCCTCAGACCATTTGTTGGACATTATTCACAGTTGCCATGTGTACAATATCCTCACCATTTTCAATCAACTGGCCAAAACTGTACTATGTTGATACTAAAATAGCACAAGACAGTCTGTAGTGCTACAACCTTGTCTGCATTCCCTGTAAAACCCTGAAAATCTAAGGCAACATTTTATCACAGCTGCATTGTTTTGAAAATCTGAAGTTCTGCTACTCAAACTTGCTGCTCTCTCTATCCTGGCACATAATGAGCACTGTGACAGTAGAAACGCCTGGTCAATTCTTGCTGCTGTCACTTGAGCTCACTGCGAGTTGGGGCCAAGAAGGCATCATCACATTTTAAAAATAAGTATGTTCAAAAAAGACTAGTGTCCTGGTTGTTGATGGATTCATTTTCCTGGATATACTGGAGAATGTCCACTTCGTTCATCGTCTGAATCCTGGTTTCCTTTTGCTTTGCCAGTGAAGGTGAATTAGAGCTCCTGGAGGCAACTGCTGGCTTCTGAGGCAGTGATGGTTTTGGTGGGACCTTAGGTTTTGGTTTGGAGGTAACCTCTAAGAGTTTCTCAAAATCATCTTCAACTCTGGAATGAAAGGAAAACATCAGTAACATCCTGGGAATTTCTGAATTGCTTTTTGTTTTGTAAGAAAATTCAATCTTTCAAAACAAAACCTTCTGTAGGAGGGGATCTACTCTGATAAATTTCTCTCTCCATAGAAGTTTCCATAAGAACCATCTTTTTTTATAATGTGGCTTCTCAGCTCACTATACAAGTTAATTTTTCAGCATGTTTTCAAATGTCTAAATTAAAAGTAATTTGCAATTACTAAAACCACCAAACTTTATTTTAGTTTGGGAAACAAATGTTTTTGATTTGTGACAGGATGATTTGCTTCCCCATAGATTTTCATGGGAAAGTAAAATTTTCCACATTCAGCTGTTTCCTCTTCATTCCCATCACCCAAAACTGAGATTGAGCATCTTCATGTTCAATCATGAGAAACTGGAAACATTAAGGGATTTAAAAATTCTGTGTTCACATTTTGTTCTGGAAACTGAAGAAGTTTTTCAATCTGTGACCATATACAACAACTCTTTTTGGTGATAATTTCCCTCTGATTCCTACTGAAATAACCCAAAACACCTCAAACAGTTCAGGGTATTTTCTACCTGCATTGTTTGACCTTATCAGAGATGCAGCAGGCTGTGTGTGCCTAACTCTGTTCCCACATGAGCTGTTAAAAGATTTTAAGAGAGCCCTTATCATAGATTATCTTGTGACTCCAAGAGCTGTGTGCCTTTGGAAAGTCAAAGTGTGGAGGAAAGGAAAAGAAGGATGCTCTGCAGCGGCTCCACTCAATGGAACAGCATAAGGTACAGCAGTCTAAGGAAGATGCCTTTTTAGTTTCTTCTTCTCCATGACCTGTAGGTAGGCAGTCCCTGGAGCATGAATGAATCATTTCATGTCATGTATTTTTTGGTTCTTCTACTCATTTGCCTTTTGTAGTTAGAATCATGGGATCCTAGAATATCCTGAGCTGGAAGGGATCCATCAGGATCATCAAGTCCAACTCCTGGCCCTGCACAAGACAACTCAACAATCCCACCCTGTGCCTGAGAGCATTGTCCAAATGCTTCTTGAACTCTGTCAGGCCTGGTGCTGTGACCACTGCCCTGGGGAGCCTGTTCCAGTGCCCAGCCACCCTCTGGGTGAAGAACCTTTCCCTAATATCTAGCCTATAACTTCCTCACTGCCAGGCAATGAGGCATCTTGGGGGGTTACCTAAACCCCTGTGAAACCACTGGGATAACTTCTGTTTCCTAAATGGGACAGGGATTCCTCCCTTTCTCTCTTTGCTGACCAGGAGCCTTAGGAGTGGTACTGTAAATGCCTCTACCATACAGCAGTACAGTTGGTGGGGCTTTCTGCAGACAGGTAAAAGTAAAGCTAAGCTTTTCCATAATTTGGGAAGCAACTGATGAGGCAGCTGTCCAGGACCACTGGGAATATGATCGAAGAACCAGCCTCTCTGAGACACTTTATTCCTCCACCCCCAGTGAATATGGTTTGAATGTTAAAACCACCGATACTTCAAGAGCTACAGTCCCCTCAAGCTAAGGATCCCACTATTACTAAGATAAACTGCATGAATTCAAGGGGTTCGTTTTTGTGTTCATCCTCATTAAAAGCTGTGAGAAACTTAGAGCTGAGACAAACTATACCCCCCATGAACCGGCCATGAAGTCAGTAAGGATTAGCTTAAATTTTCTGGTGTACAGATGGTCAGAACCCTTTAAGGCAAAACCATTCCTGAAGTCAGACAGATCTTCATGTGACTCCCAAAGGGAATCTAAAAAGGATCACTTTTAACCAAGGCTACTCTTGTAAAATCAATAGCATGAACACTGGTATCTAAAACTAGGGAACACCTGAACCGACCACCTGATGGACAGAGCCATTCACTGCCCCAGAGTTGTGCACTTTGAACCCTGTCTGTGGTATTGCAGCAGGCAGTGCCTCAAATTTCATCCTCTAAGTAACTCTGGAGATTATATTCTCTTTTATTTACATTAGACTTCTGATGTCTTTTATTTTCCATGATTCCTTGTGGATGACATATCCTACTTAACTTACAAAACACACTCAATGTATTTCTGAATTCCTCATCTACAAAGAAATTAATTTCATTTAAGCCCAGGCCTTTCTGTTTGTTGCGAACTCTGATATCCAAGAGATATCACACCTGTGATCACACTGCCAAGACATGTTCTTGTCCTCTTTGCTGTGTAATAAACAAAGCTTGTTAGGGCTGGTATTTCTGAAGTCTCCCTTCTTGGCATAAACAAATAGTGAGTGAATCAGTGTCTGTGTCATAAAGTTTTGGTCTTAAATAACAGAAAACATAATAACTAGAGGAACAATACATAATATACATAGAGCCCATATGGAGGAAGCATGATTTTGAACTAGGTGCACTACCCAGAAAGGGCAGTAGCCAACCAGCTCACTAACCTGGTATGATGGTACAACTTCCCGAATTCTCCACTCCAGTTTCTGTGCTAATCACAGCCACAAAACCACTCAGCACAGCCAAAAAAATACCCCCAAAAGATCCAGTCCAGTAGGTTGTGGGGGTCTTTAGGGGGTGGGGGTTTGGTGTTCTACTTTTAAGCCAAAGATTCTGCAGGAGGAAGTCTGGAAGCTGATGATGTAATTTCCTTTTTCTGTCCTGGGTTTTTTCAAGACCTTGGTTAGACAGAAGTCTCTTAGAGAGAACACAAAAGATAATATGTAGTCTTTGTCTCAAAACCTGCTTTTCAGCGCAGCAGTGCTAGGCAAGCTGTTTGATCCACTGCTGTTTGATCATGTGAGACAGGACTGTCTTTGCAAGACTAAAGAGGTAAAATGCAAAATGCCTCAGGCAGAGATAGAAACAAGGACTTCTATTTCTTGAAAGCAAATGAATTGTTACAGTGAATAACTACCACCATATTTAACTCCAGGCCAGGAGGAGGAAGGAAAAAAATCAAGCAACTCTTCTGAAACAAGATTAAAGGAAGAACCTTCCCACCACATCTTTTAATAGACAATCAGGCACAGAATCCATGTAATTAATCATTCTTTAATTAGTCTCTTTCTTTCTCTGTAAAAGAAAAGCAGCGCCATGTTATTTAAAATTCCTGCCATATTGTTGTGCTGATTCACAGACTATTGGTGGAAATTCTCTCTGACACAGAAAGCAATCAAAGCCCTTACTGAAGAAAGGCTGTCACAACGCCTTTCATGACTGCTGGCATGTGGACTTTCAGACAGTAAATGAGTTCTGACTTGCAGACAGATGCAGCTGCCACAAGAACATCAACATTTTAGATGCCATTTCTCTGGACTTTGTCCCATCTCTCTGGATCAGGTCTTTGGGACAGGAATGACTGTCTGCATGTACAACATGGTGGGGACAGTGACCTCTGCTTGCTGGGAATGCTTTAATGAGAAGAATCTGTAATGAAAGCAAGAGACAAAGACTCCCATAATTTACTAAAGTATCCAAACGGCTCATGCTTGAAGCTCAGTTGTGCAACTAACTGCAGTTCTTGCAGAACAGACTTTCATCTTTCCCTATCTTCTTATCTTTATTTTGTCTGGTGTTAATTCCAAGTACGAGAGATACCTTAGTGAAGCCTTGGGGAGTGCTGTAATAACACATCTACAACTTGGGAAAAGACTTGTGCCCAAAAATAGGCAGGAGTCTTCGAAGTATCTGTTGCCCATCACATCTGCTATGGTCATTAGAGACAGTGTGATGTCCAGCAAGGCCCAGGGAAAGATACAGGCTGGAGTTAACCCCAGGAACACCAAGCACTGGGGGCTGTGAAGGAGGTATCTCTCCTCCTGCTTCAGCATTCCCCTGCAATCCACTACAGGTAAACTCACAGTGGTATTTTAAACATGGCCAGGAAATATGTCTCAACACTGGAATGTGACAGTCTGTATTGCTTAAATGCTACAAGAACCACTGGCATGGCTTTGGTTTGGGAGAGATTAGCCCTCCTCCAAAAAACCCTCCAGCACAACTCGAAGCTGGCGAAGGACAGGGACCATTCCCTGGAGGCAGCTGTACACAGGCCCCTTGCTCTGCAGCTGCAGAGGCCAACAGCAGGGATACAGCCTGGTGGTGCTGCCAGGCCGAGTGCCAGAGAATGGGCTCATTAGTGCAGGGAAGTCCCACAAGAAGCGCTCAGAGGAAATCAGCCTGCTGGATACATCGCCCACCTGGGAAATCAGACAAGTCAATTTTTCCAGTCCGAAAAAGTTCAAACCTCTGTCTCCTGCCTCTCTAGAAAGTTCCCCAGTCACCAGCCAAAGGCACAGTTGAGTGCCTTGAGCTGATGATGTCTGTCAAAAATGCAAATAACCTGGAGCAAGATGGTTGAAATCTGGTGGGTCTCAAGCCCAGCAAAAGCATCTCTTGTTACACCAGGACTCCAGGTCATCTCTCCACATTATTCTATACAACCCATACATGTTTACCAGGGGTGGGGCAAGGATTAATGTTTCCAGTCTAGCAAAAAACTTATTTTTTTGTTGGCAAATTTACTTTATAGCTTTTCTAGTGCTTATAAGTAGCATCCTGATACATCACAGGAATGAAAACAATAAATGCTTGAAAACCATCACAAAAGAGTTTGTTTTTCTGTAACCCACTTGCAGCCAAATCAAGGACCTTTCCCCACAGCTCAGTCATAGCAAGCAAGAGAAATGGCCCTGGATTCGTCAAGAGAAACTGCCCTGGAGTGGTCAGGAAATTTCTGACTCAGTTATTGCAACCTTCTCTTCCACCTGTACATTACCCAAATAACCCTCTCCCCAAAGGATCTACATTTAAACCCTCCGGAGTTTCTCAAGGTTTTTTTCTCAACTCTGGTGTTGCTCTCATACTCTCAGGACAGTGAGCATTGGTGCTGGAGATGCTGCCCCACATAACTCCTGGACAGGCTGCAGATGTGCTACTCTCTGAATTCAGCATTTGCTAATGTCTGCTGAAAGAAGAACACACAAACCTTTTCTGCTTCAAGGATGGCAACAGTTCCTTGGCAAACCTGAAGCTGACAAACCCGCTGAAGAAGCTCTATGGACTGAATGGTGTTTGGGGTGCAGTTTCACAAACAGCCTCAGCCTTAAAAAATAGAATGCTCCTGGAAAGGGTTATCAGTGTAATCCTAAGAAAGAACACTCCAGATCTGCCATCACAGGGCAGCAGAACTGGGATCCTGCTGCTTACACTTTTTTTCAGCACTGGAAAAAGACAAATGTTGTGCTGACAGCTGCTTCCTTCCATCTCAGCTCCCTATTCATTATCAAAGGTGAAGCTAATTAAATCTCTCCTAAAAAGCTGCTCAGACAGCTGTGATAATTATTTCAGGCGAGGATGTGTGATAATTTATGTAATTCTGTGGGCCCACAGAGCTGCTGCAACATTCACAGGATCGATTCCAGCATTGGTTTTCCACAAAAACCTGATCCATCACACCAGGCAGGCATGATTGAGATTAATGAGGCAGAAGAGCGCATGTCTGCAGGGCTATGATCTCACTGGCAGCACGGAGCCATGGTGGGATGGCTCCTGGGACTGGAGTGTTGGAATGGAAGCATACAGGCCCTTCAGGAAGGACAGGCAGGGGATGTGAGGAGGGACTGTCACCCTCTATGCCAGTGACCAGCTGGAGTGCACAGAGCTCAGTCATGGGCCTCAGATGAGGAGCCATCCAAGAACTCAGGGGTCAGGATTACATGGAAGGTAGGGACAGGTGACATTGTAGTGGGGGTCTGCTACAGGCCACTTGACCAGGAAGAGTGAGAGGATAAGGTACTCTACAGACAGGAGCAGCTTCACATTCACAAACCTTGGTCCTCATGGGGGACTTCAACCACCACAATATCTGTTGGAAGGATAACCAGCAGGGTTTAAGTAATCCAGGAGGTTCCTGGAATACATTGATGCCAATTTTTACTTCTCCATGTGACAACGGAGCTAACAAGGAGAGGTGCTAAGCTGGACGTCCTTCTCACCAGAAAGGAGAGGCTGGTGGGGAATGTGAAGCTCAAGGGCAGCTGGGCTGCAGTAACCAAGAAATGGTGGAGTTTGAGTCTCTCAGGACAGTGAAGTGGGTACTCAGCAAACTCACTACCCTGGATTTCAGGAGAGCAGACTTTGGCCTCTTCAGGGGTCTGCTTTGTAGCATTCCATGGGATAAAATCCATGAAGTCTCCCACTGCACTTACAGAGCAATTGGTTCTTCTCAATGCTCAACACTTGTTAATGTAAAGTTGGTGATTCTATTTAAAGCAGTAATTCTCATTTCATATGAGCAGGTATCCACAGAGAGCACGGTCTTCAGTTTGCAATGAGAACATTTATCAGATTCTCTTCTCCCTCATGTTGTGACAAGCACAGCCCACGCACATTTTGCAGACTCATTTGTCTCCTTAACAGCCTCTGCCTCATAAGTTGCAGTCACTGCTGAGGATTCGCTGCTGTGCTGCCACTGCTGTGGTGCTACTGCTGCTACAACCACTCAGGTACCTTGCAGATCAAAAAGGATTTGGTTGCACCTGTGTTCTGCTCTGAACATGAACTTCCTCCCATCCCCCTTTGGAAGAAGGTTCTGCCCTCCTCTGCCTTAGGCAGCTCTCTCCTATCCCTGCCCATGATTCACAGTGAGTCAGACACTTCTCAGATCTACCACACACATGTCAGCAGACCCTGAGGTACATGTGAATGTTCATTACGCCAGTGAAGAGCTCCCACATCTGCATTATTCAGCTGCTCCGTTGGAGTGCAGTGAACACATCCAGGTTTCTGGACCTACCACAGACCTGCTGGTGCATCATAGCTCAGAACAGTCCTGGATCTTAACAAAAATGTGTCCAGGCAAATTTTCTGTATGATATAACAGACTATGTCCAAGAGAGCAAGTTGTTTCCATTCTCCTTTCATAGCATATCCAGCTCTAGCTCACTAAAGGAATGGGTTGTCACAGCTTCTATTCTGATCTGAGGGCTGGGGAGACATTTCTTTGCCCCCTTTTGGGAAAGGAGAGTAATTGTCAACACCTATAGGGCAAAGGCAAGACTTATTCTTAGGCCTCAAAATAAGTTCAGGCTCCCATGCCAGCGAGATGCAGAGTTCAGCTTATGTTGAACATTTTCTCACCACAAAGGGTCACTGCCTGGAAAAGAGGCTATGGTACTGCCCTGCAAGAACATTCAACAGCAGTTTGGTGGTAAGGGAAGATGAGAGATGATTCAAATGCTGCCTCTACCATTACAAGATCTGACTGTTCCACTGAGGCTTCCAGCTGCAAAGAAAACAAAATGCATTTGCACAACCACTGGAGAAAGTTCTTCTACAGGATTTCAGGTGACTGCAGTGAATTTCCATAGAGGGGAGGTGAAGTGTTGTATTAGTTTAAAACAGCACTGACACTCCTCCCCTCTTTGACAGCAGCTTCTCCTTTACCCTCAACTGCCTTGCACTGAGTTCACCAGCCCTCCGTGATGTGCAGATAACACCATGAACTGGGTTTACCAGGGGAATTTCAGAGGGTGTTAGGCACCTGAACAGGTCAACAGATCCTGACCTATCTGCCTATACCTCTTGCACAGCCAGGAGTTGTCTCTGGATTCCCACAGCAACTTTCCCATTGGACCACTGGCATGATTTTCTGCTTCATTACATGTATTCATTTCCTACTGGATCTTGATGACTTCTCAGCTATTGAAAGCACTGGGACAAATCAGGAATAAATGAAAACTACTGGAATTTAAAAGAAATGAAGTATTTTCCCATGGGTTTCCATAACCATCTGGGTGTGCTGCTGTTGTTGATGATCCCAAATGGATCTGAAAGCATGGTCTATTTGTCTCAGAGCAGACTTCAGAGACCTTTCTCTGAATATATATAATCCAAAAGACATTAACACGACAGATGGAGAAGTTCTCTCTAGTGGATAAAAATGCAAGGACTGCACTGGAACAGGCCCTTCTCTAGTCATACAAACACTCTGGATGAAGTGCTGTATGCTGAGATCACTAGCAGAGAAGAAAATACTGCAAGCACATGTGTGTTTGTTCCCAATATGCCACAGCAGGAAATCAGGTCATGTCCTGCCCCGTCAGCTTTTATAAACATCAGGTGGTCTGTCAGGATGTAATGCAAGATGGCACTCAGCCCAACTTAACCTTTGTTTAAAGTAAGTCAGGTATTACTGCTGAGATAACCAGCACTTTTCCATGCATAGACAGCAACAGCTGCAAAATTACCTGCTTCAGGAGAGGTTTGATATCTCTCCTGGGTTTAGTACCTGCTGTAGAAATCATACATCCTAACAGGAGCTGGTTGACACAAATTAGCACTGGAAGCAGGCTGGCCTCATCATTCAGATGCCAGCTTGAGATGCAGAAGGAATGAATTTGACTCATTACTGCGGCACAGATTCCCTGTGTCTCTCCAAGCATTGGTTCTCTGCTTGATCTCTGGAGGATTATCAGTGCAGGCGAACCAGCCCTCTGAGAGAGATGTCAGGGAGAAAACACATTATGTGCTGATGCGTTCCAGTGCTACACTATCAAGGGAGAAGCAATATATTATCCCCTCCTGCAGCTCTGAGTTCCAGCTCTCCTTTCCACTAGATTAAAAATTAAATGCAAGGTGATAAAGAGTCCTTTACTGCTGTGGAGCTATGCACAGGATCCCTCCTGGAAGCATGCATGGGAGTCTGAGGAAAATCATTCCTCCTGTGGCAAGAGTCCCTGATTCCAGGTCTCTCAAGCTGAACTGCTCTTTATCTCTGGGCTTCGTTCCTCACTTTTCACAATGGAGGTCAGGTTCCCTGTGTGTCGTTTGCAGAAAGCAGAAGTGTCATGTTAGAAATCAAGAACAAAATAGCATACCTTGGGCCTTCAAGAGCCTTCCTTTGGAGTCACAGAATAATACCTTGCACCCTACCTTTCTCAAAGGGCCTTTCTAATTTCCTTTCTAATGTGTTTGATCTCCAAGCTCCATGGCACACATCTTGCATTCTACTTGTCAATATTGATTCACAGCTTGCATTCTGAGTATTTAAGCTTTGCCCCCAAATTAATCTCTTTCAAGATCTAAATAACATCTCAGACCACCTTCATCCCAGATGACAGATTTGAGATGAGTACCTCAGCAGTTCCTCAGTGTTTTCCTCAGGATCCCTGCTCAGCACAGACTTGCTGTGCTCACAGGCAGCTGGCAGCAGAAGGGAGTCACCCAGTCTCACCACCCCACCAAGGTCTGGGTCTTCAAACAACTTCAGATCTAGAAAGGGGAATCAGAAACTGCTGTAGTTAAATCATGCTATGTAACACAATGCCTGCACTAACACTAACTAGTTAATCTGGCTAGTTGGGTTGAAAATACAGATCACGTAGACAATTCTTTTTTTTCCAAGGAGTTCCAGCCCACGAAGTGCAGTGATACTCTGCACTCTAAGGACTTGGTAAATCTGCTTTTTCCTTGCACTCAAAAGTAGGTCACATTACTCTTGTTAGTGTGGCATGAGTGACTGTGGGACAGCCACTCCCACAGACTTTAATATCCCAGTTCAAAATGTTTACAGAGAATAGCTATGGGAGCTACAGGTTTCATTTGTTCTTTCTGAATAATTCTAGATGATTCTGCTCAGCTGAAGATTTGCCTTAACACTTCCAAGTCATTATTTAGCCTGTATACTATGCATCACTGTAATTTAGAGGCTCAGTTATACACATGCTTTAGATAAAACAATCCGTGTATATACAAATACAGAATAGATTTACTCTCTTCCATCTTTCTTCTTGGACCAATTGATGAGAAATCTTTTTCTGGGCCAAAGAGTCCTTCATCTGGATCCACCTCCTCTTCAAAAATGGTTAATTTGGGCTTCTCTTCTTTGGCTGGAGTAGCAGGTGCCTTCTTTGCCTTTTTAGTTCTAAAACATAAGAGAAAAGAAAGTCAACTGCAACTCTTTATTTCACAAGCAAGATTTATGGCTAGAAAGTCTCATAAGCTGAAAATAGATGGTGAGAGGCTATGAAAGGTTTAGACAAAGATACACAGGCATCTGTTAATTGCTGGCAGGAATGGGATACTGAGCTGGAGGAACTCTTGGTCAGTATTGTATTCTTAATGTTGTGTATTCAGTTGTGTATTCTTAATAGTTATCAAGGAGCCCAGTGGGAATGGGAAAAGCAGAGCTGACAAATGCTGTGCTATGCAAACTACTACTCAGAAACGTTTTAACACTTTTACTCCTCCCACACAGGAAGCTTAAAATAAGGAAGAAGATCAGCTCCAGCAGCACTGTTCGAGACAGAAAGGGATGGCTTGAAATACAAAGTGCAAGTTGGTCCATTGCACTGATCCCTTTGGACAGGTTTTTAAAAATCCCATTACTCCATTTCATTGCCAGTTCCTGCTGCTGTTTATGATTGCTGTATGCTCCTTTCATAAAAGTGTTAGACACTCCCCTCATTTGCACATGGCTTAAACAAGGAGAGATGACTCCCAAGAGCAGAGTGGAAAGCACCTGCCTCTGGCTCTCATACCCAGGACTCACATTCCACCAGCTGAAGCTACAAGGGAGATCTCACAATAAGGCAGCTCGAGTTATGAGGTAAACCAGAAGGTACAGAAAAGAAAATTTAGAGGACAAAAATCTTTCAGTGAAAAGTCCAATTCAAACTAGGCTGAAAGAGAAGCAGTCCCTAGAACTCCCAAAGTAATTGTTGTATTTCAGAGATCTTTACTCTCAGCAGCCCTGGCCCTGCAATTCCTAAGGTAGCCCCTTTGAGTGTCTCTTCCAGTAGAAGATCTGATCTTCTCCTTTGCAGAGAGCAGGTCAGGTTTCAGCCCAGAGCAAACCCAATTATCAGCACTTAACATGCCACAGTCATCAAAAACTAAGAACAAGGTCAAAAGATTACACACACATTCCAACTACATTAAAGAGACTTGTAAAATCCTCTTCCAATTACAGCTGCACACAAAAGTGGAGTCCAGTTACTTCCAGTTATTTTCACAAGTTTATTATCAACAAACTAGAACTCATGGATATTACCTTGCTACCACCACTTTTCAGCAAATGCAGCCGAAAAGCAAGCCCCATGCAGCACTTAAATATTGCTTTATTTAGAAATACACCCTATTTGATACACTAAAGGTATCTGCAGGTGTCAGCAACTAGTTTGTTGAACTATTTACGACAAAAACCTTCATTTTAAAGCAGAAGAAACATTAATGAATTTCTCTTTTTTTTTGCATTCATATTTATTAGGGATATGTCTCGAGTAACTTCTGAATTTCAGCTACTTTTGAAAGCTCAGCTACAAGGAACTGCTTCAAACTGAAGCATTTGTAAAAGACTCTTCTTCCAAAACCTGTCAGAGTCTAAAGTTATAATTTGTACAGGCAGCTTTCACCCAGGATTCCTACACAAACTCAAACTCATTGCTTTATTAACTGTAGTAAGGGATCTATCATTCAAATGAACCTACGTGTTAAAGGAAAAGGTAAAACAAACAACAACAAAACCAGAACGGTAGGGCTGAGTCTTTCAGAGCTGACAAACTGATTTAAAAAAAAATTAGTAAAAATAAATAAATCTGATCTACTAGGGAAGAAGCAACCTTTATTTGCATAATTCAAGCCTCACAAAGTATTCTTTGAGAGGTGATTGAGAATATAGGTGAGGATTTGCCAACCTAAAGAATGCCAAAAGTCTTTGACAAGATCCCTTGTCCATTCAGAGAGTTACAACAGCTCTCCTGATGCTACAGCCCTTCTGTACTGCTACAGCCAGTACACTGCCAAGCAACAGGTTTCCACCCCAGTGGAGTTAGAAAGGAGTTTACTATTAGTTAGCTCAAGTATTTGCAGTAAACAATACCAGAATGGCGGGAAATACCAAAGAAAGGGAAGAGAATCATAAAGAGCATCATAAAGAACAGCATGTAAAACAAAAATAATGGAGCTGAAAGGTCCTGGTAACAGTCCTCTGTGTAGTCTGGCCACCAAACCAGCCCACTGACACAGGCTCGCTTTCTGTCTCGCCAGGGGACTCCACTGGCAGCTACAGGGCACAGGGCCAGACCTGCTGGGCTTGACTGGTACCAGTAGGAACAGGAGGAAGTTGTTTTTCTGTCTTCAAGTTGTTTCCCCTCACTACCCTTCTAAGGAAGCCACTGTTAGTCTGTCAAGTAATTCCAGCATATCCAACTGACTCTGTTGAGGTCAGTCCCTAAGTGGGAAACAGGATTCCCACGGTTCTGTATTTAGCTGTGCCAGTCCAGACAGTGCACTGCTGAGCAGAGGTTAATGCATGAGAAGGGGGCTGTGAGAAGTTTCAGAGCCTGTCTGAAGTTCTGCAGCTGGCCTGGGTGTGCATCTGTCTGCTCACCCATCCCCTCTCTGCATATTGGCACTACCACCACCATAAGCACGGCCCAGGGACTCAGCTGGAGCTGAGCTGATCGTGACACCCCAAGCTGGCAGCCACGCAGAGGAGAAGCTGCAAGAACAGCTAATTTGATGACCATGATGTACCAAGGTGCAGTAAACTTGTGTAGGAATGCAGAGTCTTTGGGGAAGACAGAAATGAAGGAACACTGAGTCTTCCAAAATATTACCATAACCAAGCCCTACACTGCATTAGCACCTTCTTCACATATCATGCTCACAACCTTGGCATCCGACATTTGGAAACTACCAGCATCCAGCTGGCAGAAGATGACCCATGTTATTGCTATTTCTTCATTTATGAAACAAGTGAACTTTTGGAACATCACTCTAGTGACTTTTAAAACCTTAACAAAAACCAAACCAGCCCTACAGATGACGTGTCCTTTTTTCAGCAGAAACTATTTACCCAGTTGAGCCTACTGACGTCTACACAGGAAATACTGTGAGAATAACTCAAATAACACTCCTGTCTCCTGCTCTGACTAAAAAGGAGCCAAACTGACTCCTAAGTGACTGCACATAAAGACTGGCTTCCTAACTGGCATGGACCAAAACTGGATGATCAAAAATTAGAGTATATGAATCCACCTAGTCAGGCTGCTGGAACACTTGAAAGTCCAGCTGAGACTCCTGGCTCCCAAATGATCCTCAAATCACCCATGAAAATGTCAACAAAACCCGTATGCAGACATTTTCAAACCTCACTCACTGTGTGAGCACAGTTCTCCTGTTACTGTTTACTGACACAATGTAGGTCACTCACTTGGCAGCCTCCAGGTCTCACTGGCACAGCAACAATGCACAAGAGCTTTTTGGTCAGCTGTGGAAAACAGAAACGAGGATGACTGAGACACTCCCAAGTCAGAAGATTTCCAGACCCATGTGTGTGATAGCTGTTTGTGAAACACTGGAACTCCGGATCCAATGCTGGGTGACACTGGTTTAAATCATAGAGCGTTTCTACTGTGCTCCATACAGAGAGGAGTCCCTACCCCATGTCACTGCTGGGTTAAAACAGTGAGTGATGTTACCAAGAGCATGTGTAATCTCAGCACACAGGCAAAAGTTTTCAGAAGTTATTATTCTGAAAATATGACCATCTCTTTTTTTATAGAAATAAGATTATGATCTGGAAAAGGAGTTTTACAGCAATATTAAAAAAAACCTTATTCAAAATACACATACTCATATTGTAGATTATTCAGAATATACACACTTATATTATAAGTAGCCACGGAATGTTACAAGGGAAGAGCTTACTAAGACAAATGGACATCCCAACTCCCACAAATCTATGTTCACGCTTGAACAAAAGAGCTACAGCTAAACTAGCAGCAATATTAGCACATCTTTTTGGAAACCACATCTGAAAACAAAGATCCTATACAGTAGTTCAGTGCAGAAAACAAAATGTCATCTGCTGCTTTCATTTCACTCAACAGGGCTCATTTTCCAGAGCTGCCTGATAACAACAGACAGGACAAAAGGGGTCATTCTCATCCGCTTTGGCCAAGGGATGCCCAATAGAAATTCAAAGCCCATCAGCTCACACAGCCTCACTCCTAAGCATTAAGCCACCACGACAAGTGCTGGCTGCAGGGATACTCTACCTCACACAGCAATCTTTTTCTTGTGGACATCACGCTAATTTACAGTATTTTAAATGGTTTTGGCATGCCCCAAAGTAAGATAATGCACAATTGATGTGATAAAGCTCCAATGAGAAATCATTTGGAACAAGAGTATTCAGTTGCAAAGTTTGTCTGCTGCAGCTCTCAGATTAGGTCAGCCTTGGATTATTGTTCCAGCACAGCAACAGATGGAAAGAAAGCCTGAAAGAACGGATTTTCAAGAGTTCCATTCCCATTCAGGGACCTGCTTTTGTGGAAAGACTTTTCTGAAGGGCTCAGAACTCAAGAGTACCTGTTCTTCCTAAACAAAGGCAAGATGTGTTTATAATCTGTCCTCAAATTTTCTGATTATATCCTTTCCCAATGTAATTTGAAAGGTGATGAGAAGACCACAGATGGACAACTTTTGTTTAGTACACAGCTCATTAGCAATAATCATAATACAGAAACATTTCCTAAAATGTTTTCAACTAAATAACTAATAAAGCACTCAGGCACTCATAAGCCTGGTGAGGGAACTAGGGTTACAGAGCAGATTGCAAAGAAAGAAAATTAATATAAAGAAAATTTCTTTATTATTTTCCTCTGATTTTCTAGACTAAACCAGAGTGTAAGACTTGCTGAAACAAGTTAAAGGCAACAAAAGACAAGTTTCAAAACATAATCATGACTAAATTAAACCACAGTGGTCCAGAATAAAAGAAGCATAATAAAGTTGCCAATAATGATGTGAAAAAGCCAAAAATACTCACTAGTATTTTTGGGTTTTGTTTGGAAAGCAGCAGAATGGTACCTTCAGGGTTTCTGACAACAGTGAAATTTTTCTTATCCTAATACTCATGTTAATGATGAACATTTTCAGATATGCAATACCAGATAACAGGAACTAAGGTGTTTTGGAAGAAATTGGCCAGGCATTTTCTGCACCCTGGATGTAACTACTCAACACATTTTAGAACTCCAGGGAGGTTACAGAGGGCTAAAAATAAAGTTATTTTAGAAATCAGAAAAGTTAAAAAAGTAGAACACAAGCATGGAGCAGTGAGCATTGCCTTGACACTGAGTAAAATTACAGAAAGGCAGATAACCAGATACAATCAGTCAGTAATTAAAAGAGCATTCATTACTAAAATCTGGCCAGAATCATGCTATTTTCTTTTCATGAACCTACAGCCTTGATTAATAATGGTATCTTATCCAAGGTGTGACATAGCAATCCTGAAAGTTCCCACCATTTTCTTCCAAAGCAGGAGCAGGACAATGGAAGTTTCCTCCAGGTCCTGCAGACAGGGATCTCACTGCAGCATTGCAGGAACCTGCTTCTCTGTAGAGATCCCGAGCCATCTCTGCATTAACTTGGACACTCAGATGCCTCAAGCAAGAGGGGATAAAACCACAACTCTTGGTAGGATGAGGAGGAGAGAATATTATGTCTGCCTGTGAGTTAGTAAGAGAGCTACAAGGCAACCATGATGATGGCAGCATCAGGGCTTGATGCAAACCAGCTTTTATCATGCCCTTAATTATTTTTCTCTATTTGTATGTTTGGCAGGACTTGATTTCAAATTGATAAAAGGAGAGAAACATTGATTTTTGCTCTGCTTCCCTCTTCTGGTGCACTTTTTATTTCCCTTATTTCCAGCCTTTACAATTTTTGCCCAATTCAATCCTTTTCCCCCTTTTCATCCCTCCTCCTCATTTTCCACATTTCCTGGCCAGTATCAGACACTTTCTTGCTCCACCTCCAGAATCTGCAGTGCTGCCTTGCCCTCTAGACTAACAAGAAGGTCTCCTTGTCATCTTGAACTCCCTTCCTCACATCATGCACCTGTTACTCTCCAGACCTCTGTTCTGGACTCTTCTGCTTTAACCCCAAAGATTATCATCATTGGTCAAATTACGCTTTTGAAAAAGACCACAGGCAGTAACTGAAGGAGAAACAGGAAGCTTCACTGGGAAAGTGGGAAAATGCAGATGAGAATGGTAAGGAAACAAAAAAAGGATAAAACTAAGCAGAGGAAACACTAAGCAAGGTGGCAAAGCAAGAGGAAGGGAAGAGGTTGAAGCTGATCACAAATAATACCAGCTGTAATGCTCACCCCTAAAAATAAACAACATTTACTAGTCAGTTTTCAATAAAAGGCAAAATTCATGTCAAATCTTAAATAAATGGAAAATATTTCTGAAGAACTGAAGCTTTATCAGGAAGTAAAATGAGGGAGAACAGTTTGGACTTAACAAATTGTTGTGGTTTTAGTAGGGGGGAGGGGGCCATAAAGATGGCTCCTGTGAGATGCTTCTGGAATTCTTCACCATTTCCAACAGAGCCAATCTCTGATGGCTCTGCAGATGACGGACATGCCACTGGCCACGTCTGGGCCAATTAGAAAGGTTGGTTACGTCTCTGTGATGACATATTTAAGGAAAAATCAAAACAAAATGTGCACGCAGCTGCTTGTAGTTAGAGAAGGAGGGGGATGTGAGAACATGTGAGGGAAAACAACATGGAGACACCAAGGTCAGT